>CAHIKZ030000158.1:3680000-3770388 GCA_903632075.3 Acanthosepion pharaonis | reverse complement strand
AAGATCAGCCAATCTAAAAAATGATCTCATCTCACAATCTCACACTAGTGGGTCTTAAATGCCACTTTAAGATTATCGCACAAATTTTCATAACTGAATCAATAAGTTGGCAGATCCTCATACGTCGAAACCGACGGGAGAGTCCATTACTATTAATTAATATATATACATATATATATATATATATATATATATATATATATATATATATATATATATATATATATATATATATATATATACTCCGATGTCAATAAATAGGCATAATATAAAACAGAAAAGTACAATTATTTTAAAGCACAAATGTTTTGTTAGGCATAGTCATCTTCCATGTAAATGCACTTAAAAACATTTTAATGTCAACGTCGGACGTTTTCTTAGTCTATTAGACCATCTTTCAGGACATATTCATAAACATAATTAATATAGACCATATACAATTCAACTTGAAAAGACGATGGACATAAAAGCAATACCAATCCAAACAGAAAATAAAATTCTTTTCGTTTTTCATTCAAAATACTCAAATTTTAGGAATATGTTTTCACAACATCGCCCACGTGACGACAATGTGATCATATTTAAACGGAACGCTGATCTTATAAAAGATTTCAGTGACATTAAACATTAAAACAGCATAATCGCATATTAGGATTTTTGTTTTGTTTTTTCAGCATATTTTTCTTCATACTGTCGGATCTATATCCATATATTTGCTTACACACACATATATATATATATATATATATATATATATATATATATATATATATCAAATGAAAATTGCGTCTCTACAGATAATTCTGATTGTTATTATATCATTTCTCCCGGTTCAATTTCCCGTGTTTGCTTCCTTTAAGCATTTGTAGACTATTGCTTTTTGGTAAGTTAGATTCCTGTTTCATTTTTCACGCATTCGGAGGATTTAGTTTTTGATTCCTTCTTTTCTTTCTTTCTTTCTTTCTTTCACTCGTTCTTTTACTCTTTCATTCTTTATTTCTTTGAGTCGTTTTTTCCCTCGTTTCTTATTTCTTTCATTTTTTTCCATTTTCCCTTCTTTCTATAACTTTTTTTCTTCTTTCTTTCACTTTTCCTTTTTCCTTCTTTCTTTCAATTTTTTCCTTTTTTACCTTCTTGTTTTCACTTTTTCCTTTTTTTTTTCACTCGTTCGTTCTTTCATTCTCTCTTTCATTATTTCATGCATAATCATCAGTCCCATGACCGAACGTAATCACTCCACATATCTGGGTTGAAAGCCGGAGAAATATTCATGCTTGGCGAGTCTTGGAAGCAAGTCGATATAGCGGAGCTTATCCGTCTATCTTCGATAACCTCCAACTCGACAGTTCGCCTTAGCCAAGGACACGTGGTTTTTTGTTTCAGTTGGGGAGGGACCATCTTCCCTGGCCGTTGGCTTCAGTCTAACACCCCTACTACCACGCCACGATCATCACCACATTAGCAGCATGCATAGCCCATAATCCCAGACTACCAGATTGTTCTAGATGGGCGTTAACCCTACAAGAACGTTCATCTGCCAATTGAAAAGTCATTTTTAATGCGGATGAATATCTAACCAACCTCCTTACCAGAAAAGCTTGGACGGAGATCAGTTTACTTACGAATGAACCAAGAATTTTTGTAGGCAATACTGGTACCACTAACAAATGTAGTACAACCTGGCGTATACCCAACTGTGAATATAAAAATTAAAAAGACAGTATTGTGTATGATGGGTCCTTATTAAGTATCGGTAATTCCAGTAATTATATGCGGAGTAATTCATTATTATAAAAAAATGATATAAAAATTGGTATGCCATTAGGTTTTTCAGAACCCCTAGCCATGTTTTAATTATCTCCCGAAAACAACGATATCACGAAGTAGGGAGAAACGAAAACAGATTGCAAAGAAAATTTTGAAATCTTCAATCACAATAACGGTGTATATTTATCCTAAATATTTCAACAAATTGTTATTGGTAAAAAGTTTAAGTATAGTTTCAATAAACGTGAAAAAAGCAACCTATTTGAAATACAAAAAAAAATGCAATATAAAATCATTTAAGTATAATTTACATCACTGACATGCAGAATATTGTTCGCATTTTTATTGTTGTTGTCACGACTTTTCCATGGTTTTGCCTTCCGATATTCATCTTACTTATTATAAAAACGCAGATTGTGTGTGTGTCTGTACGTTTATATATTGGATCGGATTTCTTACATTTCTCAACCGATTTCAACAAAACTTCACAGGACTGCAAAAACACGATTCTGTCGCCAGAATGAAAGGGATACAACTCATATAACTCATATACAACCCAGGTTGTTTGTGTATGTGTTCGTTTATATATAGGATCGGATTTCCCACATTTTTCAACCGATTTCAACAAAGCTTCACTTCTTTTTTTTGGGGGGGGGCAGGTAGTGTTTCTTATTGTCTTGCACACTTTTTTCTTTATTTTTACATTCAGAATGCTTTTAAAATTCCATTTACAAGACAATTGTTTAGAATAAAATTCTATATTATCGGTAGACTCATAACGATTGAAAACAATGTTTTTGTTTGAGTTTGACCCATTCTTTAAAAAAAAAAAACTAATTAAGACATGCGTGTCCGTCAACCTTAAACAATAATCTTTGTCAATTTTATTTTTCAGTCTTTATGATGGTCGATACTTGATCTATCTCTTACTGTTGTATTCCCGGGCAACGCCGGGCTCTACTGCTAGTTAGTTATATGTAGTTCCGGATACACTTGATGAAAGCCGTGGAGCACAACGGCCGGATCTTTGGGATGAAGACAATAGGTCGCATGTAAATAAAAGACAGGAAGTTCAGCGAAGACTTACAAATGAACCAAACAAACGATTGCAAAATGGCGTCATCTTTTTCTTTCGTTTTGTGGTCTTAATTCAGACAGTTATGTCTCAGTATAGTTTCTGGCGTGAACAAAAGTGTCCGCTTGTTTATTTAGCCGTATATCAAATCCTTATGGCGAAATTTAATTTCCTTGCGAGCATTACTTACTTTTATTGTTTTTTTTTTTTTTTTTTTTTACAAAAATGTTTTCTGTTGCTGCTTTTTTTTTTTTTACTATGAAAATATATTGCTGCTATTTTTACTATAACATTTTTTTTATAATTTCATAGTGTTTTTACCCCGGTTTGGAGGTTAGCAATTTGCCTGTAGCTAAGTACCATAACAGACGCTACTATACGGGTCAGGATGGACTTGGGAAAACAGCACTTAAGAGGTGGTACCACACTCCTCAAAACCTTCCGAGCAGAGAACTTACTGCCGGATATAGTTTATCGTCATAACCACTACGGGAGATTTCAGGATGGGCCGCGTGTAATGATATAGTTAAACCAGGTCATTGACATATACTTGAATTCCCATGTCGATAACGATCAATGAGGGTTCGAAAAAAAACCCCCCAAAAAACCATCATTATTGCATTTAAGAAAAGCCAAACTATTTTTTCTTACATACCAGCTACGGTAGGGATTTGCATATAGCATTCATTTACCTGTGCGCATATTCTCCTTGTAAATATCATTGCCTGCAGAAGTACGCAGTTTGCTATTCAAAGCGTGTTAAATGAATGGCAGATCAAATTTTAAAATACAGGTTTCACATATCTCTTGCTGCAAACACCTAAAGCGAAGAGTTAGCACTTTATTAAACGGTGTTAGGTCCTGTTTCCGAGAAATACTGCCAAAAATTTCCCCTCCCTAAATGTATCGACAAAGCCTAGAAATACATGCTGGGATTTCTTTCCAGCCAATAAAAATGAATAAATAAAAATTCCACTTCTTACCCACGCACTTGATCTTGATAGATAGCTATGAAGGGATCCAGATAGAGATGAAGAGACAGAGACATATAGGTTTGAAAGTCTAGATAGATGGATATATATATAAGAGATTCTCTCTCTATCTCTCATATATATATATATATATATATATATATATATATATATATGAAAAGATTTAGAAAGTTACAAAGAAATCCAAATATATAGAAAGATAGATAGGTGGATAGATAGTTATGAAGCGATCCAGATAGATATCTATGTCTATATAGATATTCATCTATCTATCTATTATCATCTATCTATCTATCTATCTATCTAGATAGATAGATAGATAGATAGATAGAGATATCTATCTATCTAGATATGAAGGGATTCGGATAGGTATGTAGAGATCTAGAGAGATAGTTATGAACAAATACAGATAGATATATTTATGAAGAGATCCAGATAGCTAAATAGATATATGAGATAGTTGGATGGCCGTGAATAGGGCGCGATAGACAGGATGACTGTATAAGATTAATTCTCGGATATCAAATTGAAAAGAAATATTAAGAAGACATTGTTGTTTTTAAAATTACCACAAAAATGAGTAAAAATAATTAAATATTTTAACTGTGCTTACATTTCCGCCAAGATTATCTGATTGATCCAATGTTTTCTCTCTTTTTATTTATGTAAAATTTATATTTTTGTAAATTTGTAATTCATCCGGATATTATACCACATTTTAAGCAAATTTAATATTTCATTCTATTAGGTGTTGTTAAGTTTGTTTGTTTTGTTTTTTTTGGTGGCGGGGGGTGTCTTTTTTTTTTTTGCAAGTTCTTTTCAGTCAGTTATGTGCCATACGTGATACACGCTTTGGCGATCATGTATGTTTCGATACATGACTGACGCAGTATTTGGTCATTTTTTTCTGCGGTAGACCAGTTGCCATCCAAGGCTATTGAAGCCGGACTGGTGGGAGAATAGGAATCAAACCTTTCCCAATGGTATTAGCACGTAAGTGAATGTAATGGATTCGACTGGAATTCGAACTCCTCTTCTCCGATTCCTCAATCCGAGTCACTGTTCATTACTCCACCGTGCCGAGTTCTTTTACTCGGATAAATTCCGATATTCTTCATTTCCGTTCTGTATCTTTGAATTCTGAGAAAAATATTTCGATATTTTGAAATGGTTGCGCCTGCTCTGCAGACCTAGAGTACGACTGAATTGAAATAAGCGATAAGTTTATGGTGACAGTTTTGAAGAATTATCATTCCAATTCCATGATTTTTTTTCTAATGTAAGAACCCGTATTGGAAGGCAGTAAAATCTGCACTTGATTTCATTGGCCGTTAAAAGTTACTTCCCTTTTCAGTGCGTCATAAATAAGCTTATTGCTAACTGTTGCGTTACATTCTGCCATTATGTCCAGGCTGTAGCCTTTTATAATAAATAATTTTTCTTCCAGAAAAATCGGATAGGTTTTTACAAGTAGAAACTATTTAGACTGTCATATTAAATTTTTGAATGGAGCTATAATTTTCTTTTGATTTTTTCGTAAACAAAATTCTTTTTTCATCGCAAGTGCTTATCTAGTTCATAAGTGACTTTCTTTATTATTGCTGAACAAGAAATAATCGAACATCGGTGAACGATGGAAAATTTTCCATAAATTCATGTGAAACATAGCTTCTTCTCCTCATAATTTTTCTCTAAAAGAATCTCACGATGCCATAGATGGTAAAAAACCTAGGAAGTTTCAAATTCTCTTCTAATATGCCTCTTATATTTTTAAAGACGACTATGCTTAGTATAATTGTCATGAACCTTTCAGCCAACAAGCGTAGAAAGAGAACTCGATTTTCCCGGTTCAAATCTACGCTTATTTCGTTTAGTTTTGTACAACTGTGGAAATAACATGAATCTGCCGCTTTTCTACCCCATTCTGTGTTAAATAGGCAGACTGGATTCTTTCGTCTTACATGGTAACCAGTATAAGAAAATGACTAATCTGGATTCAAAATTGTGGGGAAGGCAACAGGAAAACATATTATATTTTCAAAGAAATCCGAGATAAACACATATATTAAAAACAAAAAAGAATGCGCCATTTTCTGTTTGGTTAAGAAAAGACATGGCATTTAAAGAAACAATGTGCATATCGATAGAGAATCTGCCGTAGTGAAGGGTTTCTCTCTCCTGAGAACACAGTTCGAAATCTCTAGATTCACTTCCGCTTTTAGATGTTAAACCACAAAGCTAATCCGCCCACTCAACACCTTATGCTGTCATCATGATTTTTCGGTTCCTCATCATTTTTTTGAAAATGTCGAAGCCATGCCGAGGCTGTCTCCAGTCGGTCTTGAAGCATCTTAAAATATATCCTCTGTTATTATGCCAATATTCCAAGACTAACAAATCGTCCCAAAATAGATTCAGAGGCAAAATCTCGGAATCCCATCTTAAGAGGAAATATATTAATTATCTGACTATATCTCCGGCTGTTTGTTCACTTCGACCTGGTGTAATGGTTAGCAAGCTTGTCTCGCTAGATAAGTTGCAACTAAAGAGTCAGCTCGATTCATGTTGAGTGCTCCACACTTTCGGACTTGTGCCACACCACCTACGCTTAGAATTAGAGCACTTCGACCTGGTGTAATATTTAGCAATCTTGTCTCGCTAAATCAATTGTAACTGAAGTGCGAGTACGATCCTCTTTGGATGCCCCATACTTTCGCCCTTGTGCCACGTCTAGAATACATTTTAGAAAACTGCTATGAGGTCCTCTCTCTAAAGAATCTGTTGGACTCTTACGCCTACTATAAAATTCGTAAGAGAGAAGGCCTTTGGGGAACAGTCGAGTAGATTGAACGCTGGTCAACTGACATTCACTCAGTAGTCGTGTAATACTCTTCTGCTGTACTTACTGTTTAATATATGATATATCTGCACCCTGTTTCTTTATTATTTCTTAACCATTTACTTGGTCACAACAAAAACCATTATTCGAACTTGTGTCACAGCTAAGCTGAAGTTAAAAATATCGCCATATCTCTTGCTATTTTCTCGGTGATTTTTATATATAAGTTTATGGTTTGCAGATGTCCTCTATTTTATTTTAAAGGATTCATCTTTCCAACTCTGTTAACCCCTTCCCCGCCATTTAGTTTATGAAAAACGTTTCCTTTTCCGACGATTTGTTTTATGTTTTTAATTGAGTAACTAAGAAACTGAGGCACCTTGAACTATCCGATCGGTGGCTAACACTTCTACCAGACGTATCAGTCGACAACTGAACTCGTTTCAAGTTCAGTAGGGCATAAAAAGAACAAAGATCGACGTATAAACACGTCCGTACTGGTTTTCGAACATTAACTTTTTGACGTGTATATCCGCCGATGTCTGAAAAAAGGAGTTTAGGTAAAAACGTATAGACCCGTCTACGCCGAGGAAAGGGTTAAGCGTTTCTGAAGGGGACAAATAAACGGCAAAGAGGCTCAGAGATCTCTGAAAAAAAATAATAATAGAAGAAAATTCTTGTGATCTTCTAAATTTCCCGCCCTTCTTCAAACTCTGTGAAAAGCAAACTACGATTTATATATTTATTTAAAGGGATCTCTTTTAATAATTCCATCCATCAAAACACCCCTTTTTATCAGGTGTAACCATTTGCAAAATATGTTTGTAATCACGGTGAAGATTCACAAGGAGTATTTTGAAGGTGATTATATAAAATTTGCGAAATATACGAAAATATCAATATTTCGCCCAAAGCTCATATATATTTATAGGCAGCATATCTTCTTTTAAGCATGTTTGGTTGAATAATCTAGATATGTCTATGTATTTATATTTTAATCCTCTCAAATTCACGGATCAATTTCTTAGTATTGTTTCAAAGGTGATTGAGAATTTTTTTTTTCTTTTTTGTAAATTGCACATTGAGCATTTTAAACAGCAATGATGAAAAGTATAAAAACAGTTACTTCCCTTACATATTCTTAACGTTATCTTTTAAATTGATTATAACACAGAGCGTTTCATGCGCATTTACAAAAAATTCACAACTATCAATTACATAGATTTTTTTTTGTCTTAATAATTCACCTCGGAAGATGATCTTGGATGAGATTGAAAGTATTTAGAAAAAAAAACAAACATAATAACCAGAAATGCGGTGTCTTTTTTAATCAGTTTTGTAACAAAACTAAGAATATAACTATATATATATATATATAAGACAGTTACCATGCAGTATTCATTCTTATGTCTACATCCATAAACATTCTCTATGTGATACTGAGCTTTCATCATATATTTATATTTCAATTTTAAACACAGGTATTTGTAAAGTTGGATGACCCTCGTGCGGAATGATACTTTTTTTCCAAGTTGTCTTATACATGTAATTTGCTGTTAAATAAGCGGATATTTGTAAGTGAAATTAACAAAATTCCCAATAAACTCCATTATAAAAATAAGACGTGCAGAACCAAGAAATAAAGAAATAAGTAATGTAACGCAAGGCAGAGTAAAGGTATTATAAAACAGTAAATGAGTAAAAAGGGATACAGTCAAATGTTTATAATGTTCTGACTTCAAAGTAAAAAAGACCAAAAATGTGAGGCTAAAGCGCGAATTCTCCTTTTTTTTATTCGTTGAGAAGAAATCACAGCAGTCTTCTGTAGGATTTGCCTACAAATTTAGGGTGGGGAAAATAAATTCTAGTCAACATGCGACATGTTTCGTTGTTGATCTGACGTCATTAGAGAAGAAAATGTCTTTTCTTGAAAACAAAATCTGCATTGGCGCGACGAACCACAATTCATGTTAAATGTCTAGATTTATTATATCTTTCTATATATCTTTATCTACATATTTCAATCTTTATATCTATCTCTCTTTCCATATATATATATATATATATATATATATATATTATATATATCTTTTTCTCTCTCTTTTTTATCTAATATATAATATATATATATATATATATATATATATATATACAATATCAATCTCCTCCATCCCTGTAGCTATCTCTCTGTGTCCATCTTTCTCTACCTTTCTATCTATATCTCTATCTTTTATCTTTTCCATATTCATTTATATATATATATATATATATATATATATATATATATATATATATATATATATATATATAAAAAAAGAACAGTAAGATATATAATCCGGTGTTCTTATAGATATTTTATTTTTTACAAAATAGTGCTCAATGTAAATTTACAGAGTATATATATATATATATATATATATATATATATATATATATATATATATAGTTGTTATATAATTTTTTGATATCTTAGCATCTCTATTAATAATTTTTCTTTTACAGAAAAATTATTGGTCACTTGTATATCGCACATGTCTGAGAAAGTTTTACAATTTCTATCGAGAGAATCTGTCACAAATATATCGCATTGCTAGTGTCGGTTTGAGTGTATAATTACCGGATTCGTTAGAGTAATGGATAGCGGCTCGGATTGAGGAATCGGAGAGCCGAGTTCGAGTTCCATTTGGATCCATTACTTTCACTTGCGAGCTAATACCCTTGGGAAAGGTACGAATCCACTTCTCCCACCGCCATATATGGTTAAGTAGCATGACAGACCGAGTTCTGTAGCATTGGATGGCAACTGGTCTACCACAGAAAGAAATGGCAACCTTCTGCAGGAAAAAATTTGTCTCGTCAGTCATGTATCGAAAGATACATGATCGCCTAAGCATGTATCAAGTATGGCACATAACTGACTGAAAGCCCTGCACACAGCTTCTGCAGCTGACCGAAAACTACCTACATTAAAGTAATCTTCTATGTGTAGTGTTCCTTTGTTTTAACGACTCAGTAAAGAACTCCTGCTAAATACGATCTTAAGTTCTTACCGTATTTATTTATTTATGTAAAAAGCATTAGACAAGCTGAAGAAGACACCCCGACTTCGGTTCATCTGGTGCAAAAACAACACTATATGTCTCTCTTAAAGTGTTTGGTGAAATGCAGGCGGCGCTTGATGTTACCATGTTTGTGGTACTAAATTTAACGGAAATAGTAATATACGATGGTTGTCCAACTACAGCAGATCTTTAGTTGCGACCAAAAATACTTAAAGCTGTTACATTTTTGGAATAAAGGCGCATTCTCACACCTCTGACCAAGTTCATTTACAACTGGGTAGTGAGTTCGATCCTCAGTGGGTACTCCATACTTGCATTCTTGTGGCATATCGTAGCTTCGCTTAGTAAATCACGCATTCTCCGATCTCTGTTTTTGGTGTTAAGGCTGCTTATATTGTCCATCGGTTCGTTTTCTTCTGTTCTGTGCTTGCAATTTATATCTTTCGTGCCACGCTATTTCGAGAAAGGGAGGTAAATCAATTTAAGGTAGTACATTTATGAGGGATCATTTACCTTACTCATTTTAATGATCTATACAAGTCAAGTACCTCTACGTTTAGAAAAAAATATTTCCCGAGCAACTCCAGGTAATTCTACTGGTCTAAGAAATAAATCAGAACAAGAAAACAGACTGAATAAATCAATGCATATTCGTAACGCAAACTCGTTCTAAAAAAAACCCCAAAAAACTAAGAAGTGCCGATTAAATAAATGTTGTGATAACAACACCAACGGGAGATGAAACTGGCCTCAGTCAATTAATAATACTAACAATCTACACACCTGAGAAATAAAATCCGGTAAAAGTTTGAATTAATCAAGGTATCTTAGTAACCACAACTCGTTTAAGAAGTTGAGACAGAAAAATTACTGGCTGACGCGTTGGGAAAAAAAAAAAAAAAACAAAATCAAGGAAAATTCTCTGAAGGAGTCACTGTCTCATAGTAATAAGATCTCAGCTGAGGAATTCAAACAAAACCAAGAAAGAAAACGCTTATTTTTAGCTTTGTATTTCACCGACGATATTCACTTCTATCTGTACAGATATCCATAGACCCGCGCATGCGTACGTGTATAATTGTGCGGACATTGATTTATCACTGTTTTTGTTAATCGTCTTTTTTTAAAACTCACCTTTTCTAGTGTTGTTTGTGATTTTTGTCTTTCTTTATGGCAAAAAAAAATGTAATGACTTGTTCGCAGAACATGACCAGTAGCGTCGATCAATAAAAAGCAGCGTTTCTAATTTAAGGCTTGTTCCTCCTTCAACTCCTGCAAAGAAGAGGAAAAAAACAATAGTGAATGTTTATCGAGGTTTTGAAGAACATGGCGAAGACCGTGGAGTGAGGGAAGTCTGTTCTTGCTGCGAGGGTTTTCATTCTTATAAGTTTGCCTCCATGATGGAATATTCGACTGGTGCCGAAACAATCTGCCGTGGCGACATATAAAATAAAACCATAGACTAACAGTTATAAAGGCAGTAGCGACATTTAGAACACATTACTGAAAATATTAGGTTTAGTCATAAACAATCCTTTCTGATTATCAACTTTATTCTGTGAAAAATAAAGTACATTTTACGCAATTCACCATTACTTGAGGGCACCTCGGCATGGTGTAATGGTTAGCAAGCTTGTCAAAACAGTTAGGACTGAATAGTGAGTTCAATTCTCACTGGATGCCTCATACTTTCATCCTCGTCACATCTACGTTACACTTAGAAAATCAATATATTCCCCATTATTTGTAATGGATTGTTTCCATTTATCAATATAAAAACTGTCAGTTGTGTACAAGAGCTTCCTGAGTTAATGGCGGGGAAAGGCTTTGAACAAGTAAAGTATGAAGGTTTTGTTAAAGATTATGCTTCATTAACATTGCAAAATGGCGCTACATAACTACAAAGAACTGTGCCATATAACAGAAACCACAATACTTGATAACTACCAACAGCAGAAACAACAAAAGAGTAGAGCATATGTAAGTCGAAGAGAAAATAATGATATAATCAAGATATTAGAAAAAAAAATCAATACTAGAAAGAGCGATAACAGCTACAGAACTTAAGAAATCTGTTTTTCTAAAAATCTTTTTAAAAGAAAGATTTTATGAATTTCAACCGAAACTAGCACTGGCTGCTCCGTCAATGAATGTCAAAGTTTCCTTCTAAGAAAACAGCTATGTTACTATTGCCACCAACATGCGTCTTCATTTCGTTAACTTTTGAGTAAAATTCTACAAGATTTGATGTCAGTTTTAATGAATTCTTGAAGGTTATTTCCTTTAAAAGAAGTTTTCTATATTAAGGTATGTTGCAGTAATCAAAAACGATGTTGATCGTTTGACACCAGGATTAAGTGAAATTGGCATACGAGGTAGAACAAACCAACCAAGTTCCCATTTTTTTCCTTTGTTGTTCTTTCTGAATATGGCCCGGCCTTTTAATAGAAATCTATTTATTCCTATTGACTAGCGCAGCGCTAATTTCTACCAAACATTTAGAGACGTGGGCCATCTTCTTCTGATATATATAGATATAGTTTAGTTCATGTATATATGCAATCGTCATGGCCTGACGATTGCATATAGCATGAAACAGACTGTCGCCCCTAAGTGTTGACTTCTATGTTCACTTTTATATTTACACACGCTCTATCTCTGATATCGATATCGAGCACTTTATCCCATAAATATAGCACACCTTAAGACTACATTTCTTTATATATATATATATATATATATATTTTAAGCGTTTCACCCCAAGCAAGGCGAGAAGCCACTAGGGGTTACAGAAAATTTGGATAGGAGTGATAGAAGAAAGGATGAGAAGAATGGTAGTGGATAGATCAAGGCAACTGGAGATGTCGATTGACATTACATTTGAATAGTTGGAGATTATAGCTCTCAGGGGAAACTGAATAGGGAAGGAGTTCCACAGGCGAAAGGTGCGAGACATGAAGCCATTGAAGTAGAAGAGACGGCTACATCTAGGGAGTTTCGACAGTGAAGGGTGAGAGCGGATGCCAGCATCGTAGGGCGCTGGATCTCATGAAGTCTGGGAACCAGCGAATACAGCCCCCCGGAGCAATTGCCATGAAAGTATTTGTAAAACAGAGAGAGGCGACGGCGCGTCTGTGAGAAAGGACTGTAGATGAGATGCCAGAGCAGGCCAATTATATTGCATATCCGCCTCTGGAGCCTATCAAGAACCCCGAGGCAAACAGAAGGGGCTCCAGACCATATATGGCAGCAATACTCCATGCAAGGGAGAATTGTTGATTTGTAGATCTGGAGGATCGATTCCGTGGAGAAAAATTTCCTGGCTCGGCACCGGGAGCCAACTTTCATTGCAGTGGACGAAGCAATTGTCTCAATGTATTTGTTCCATCTCAGGTCAGCCGTCAACGTGAGACCGAGCAGCCGCAGAGAGTTGCTCTCGAGAAGTTGAGCGTCAGACATTCTAATGGAGGGCAGGGAAGGATCTCTGTGGTGATTAATAGAGAGAAGTTTTGTTTTTGAAGCATTAAAGTTGACCAGCCAATTCCTGCCCCAGTTCACAACGGATTGGAGGTCCTTTACGAGACTCACGGCCAGGTTAGTTTTGTCAGTGACACTAGATTTGTTTTTGAGGCAGGAATAAATTGTGGTGTCATCCGCGTAGATGCCAACTTGAGAATTTATGGCGCCAGGAAGGTCATTTATGTAGATAAGGAATAGAGTTGGGCCTAGGATGGAGCCTTGAGGAACCTCTGCGTTCGTGGGATAGGAACTGGAGGGGAATCCGTTGAGAACGACCTTCAATTCACGGTTTGACAGGAATGATTGTATTAGGTCAAACAATCGACCTGTAATGCCATAACCCTGAGCTTGCGAAGAAGGCCGGCATGCCAAACCCTATCAAATGCTTTGGAGATGTCTAGGGCCACGGCACGAGCTTTCCCGTTATTTTGAAGAGCCCGGTAGACAGTTTCAGTGATGGCCGTAAGCACATCAGCTGTAGATCGGGCAAAGCGGAAGCTATATTGCTTGTCTGAGATCAGATCATGGGATGTGAGGTGGTTTTATTCATATTAATTAGGGCTTCAAAGACATTTAGCGTTACATAGTGTTTTAAGAACCCTCAATGAATAATACCACTGATGATCCCACCATACGCAAAACATAACCTTTTTTTCTTTTTCATCATAGATCTCCTCTTTTATTGTGGTTTGTGCAGATTTACCCTTGTCTCACGGCTCCCTTCTGCAGTGAAGAGTGTCGTATGCGACCCATTTTTCATCACATGTTTTTTTGTGAAAATGTTTCCAACACATTTTTAAATCTGTTTTCATGAGAGATAGTTTTCTCCCTCAAAACGAGAAAAGGTTATAATCATTTGATGCAAAGTGAGATGAACATGATTAGTCGGGTAGAATATATGGACTTAATTCTAAAGTTTATTACTGGGTTACTCTACTTAGATGTGGCCTTGCATTGCGATGAACCAGAATGATTTTAGTTACCAGTTCTGCAGTGGATGCTGCTACTGCTGTACACAATCTAAGGTATGTTAGTTTACTCCAAATTTATTTTTCACTGCCATCTACGATTTGTAGTGATTTATTCACTGGTCTTTACACTTGATTCCTTAAAATGGACGTTACTTACGATTCAATGTAATATCTGAGTATTATACTCAAAATAAAGGAAGAAAAATCACTTATTTCATTTTTTTTTTTTGAACGAGGAAATTATTCATTTTTCTTTTGTCATAGACTTTATTTATTGTACATTTTATTTTTTTGTCACTGCCAAATAGATTCTTAGATTATCCATTAGTTTTCATAAAGATTGAAAACCGAAAAAAAAAACTCCACTGGAATTTAGACAAAAGAATCGAATCCGTACATACTTTACTAACTGAAGTAACCGTATCCATCGGGTTTGAAGTCAAGACTTAGATCGCAGCTGTTTGTAACGACAAACGATTCCTTAGTACTGCATCAGTGAGCTGGTAAGGCTTCATTAGAATCATCTTATCTGAAACAGCTGTACGTATGCAATCCTGAAAAGTAGTCCCATCTTGACCATTTAGTAGTAAGATAAATGAAAGGGATAACTGAGAAATATCTGTTTTTTTCACTGTCATTGTTTTGTTATTGTCATCTATTAACGTGCGCCGGGGTTCATTTTCTGTGACACCGGTCCCGTACAATAATTACATAATAGTAATTAGAAAATCTTTAAAAAATACGGATTTCTTTTTTTTTTTTTCATGGAATTTTCCAAATTACGAATGAGAAAATAGAGAATATATTCCAAAGTACTTGGAATTTTTTTTTCATTTGACATAAGAGAGATTATAGTCTTTCACTGAACGGTTACAAAAAGTAATTGTTACTAGAAATATTTCTGCATAACAGAATATCTGTAAAGCAACTTTTTTTTTCTTTGATGAGTTGTTCTCTGTACCGCTCCAGTATGTGCCTGACTCCGCCCGCTATATTCTACATTTTTTTTTTTTATGCAAGAACCAGATCAGGCCAAAAATGGAGTAATCCTGTCATAACTGGGTTGGGGCTACCCAGTCTTCACTTTCCAGTCTTTATCAAAAGTCCAAAAGTGTTTACGTAGCCTTGTGGGCGATGAATTGCTTTCCACCCTACAAGCCCTTTTTTTCCCTACTCTATCGCTATTTCCATGGAAAATGTTCAGATGATCTCTGTTCCTTAGTCCTCACAACCGTTACCCTCCCAGTGAAAACGCACCACACCGCGTAAATTGAGGTAAATCTCCCTCATTCCCCTTGTATTCCATTAGTAAGGAGTAAGTTCCACTCGGATAGATTCTTTCCAAGAACTGTTGCTTTGTGGAACATAATCCCAAGAGGTTGCTTTTCCAATCACTACGATGTTAACCTCTACAAATCTATTTTTTAATCTTTTATATCAGGAATCATTGCCGTATATACACGTGTATAAGTCAACTTCTTGTATATTGCGTATCCTCATAAACTGCGCCCTTATTCTTATAACTCACACAAAAACCGCCTTCAATAATCCTCTATCTTGAGTGGCACTTGGTTTTTGTATAGGATTAGGATTAGTAAAAAAAATATCTTTTTGCTTTTAAATGTTATATTGTGCCCATTGTGTATGACTAGTTAAAGATTAAATATAAGTGTGTGGTGGTAACAAACAAATTATTTCCCATTATGTTTTAATCTTTTATATCAGGAATCATTGCCGTATATACACGTGTATAAGTCGACTTCCTGTATAGTGCGACTCTTGACTTTTTTTTAACCACTCTAGAAAAAAGATTTAACTACTTATAGTCCAACTGGTTAGCGAAAATGGACGACTTTTAACCAATTCAAAAAAATTACCTCTCTAAAGCGCGACCCCTATTTGTTGCGTAAAAAATTGATAATAAAAACTCGCACTATATTTGAATATGTACTGGAAACACCTTGCTATTTGGGGGTCTGTATATTCATCAAGGATTATTATACTCATGACATTTTGGTTTTTGAACCACTTTTCCGGCCCTCTTCAGTTTCTGGTTTCGTATTCTGTAACCTTCTTGGGTCATCGAATCAAACCCTTTAATCAATAAATCGGGGCATGTGTTGCATAAAATATACCAGGTTCCCTGTTAGTTGTGAGTTCGATGCCTGGAAGTGGAAGAGCTTAAATTTCCAATTTAGTGTCTCAAACAACATAAAAGCGACTAAGAATCTTTTTTTTAATATTAACTGAGATGAGATATTCCCTAAGTATGGAAAACAGAATGCGAACAGCCTCGGTCTTTGAAATCCGAGTAGAGGTGTATCCCTTGTTTCTTATTTAGGATTCGGTTTTCGATTCCTTCTAAAGTCTTTATCGTCTTGCTTGGGATTAATACTTTTTTTTTTTAAATATCTAACTCCCTCCCACATACACAGACACCACCACCATTACCACCGAGAATTGAATAATGGGTTTGGTTAAAAATTCAGAAAAGATTACCGCGATCAAAGACAGATACATGACGATAGCTGGAAGATACAATGGGTATAACAATTGGGTAAATGGAGAGTTGTAACTGAATACTAACTCCACTCACTTGGGGCCATTGTGTTTGTTGTACCTATTGTTGTTTCTCTTGACATGAACAGAAGGCGTTACTTTTGGAGCGTCGAATAATTACTCAAGAACTTATTGGCTTATGGCTCCACTTAATACGGTTTCTTTAAAACGTGCTTACTTCGAAGAAAATAGAATTTCACTTCTAGGTCTTTTTTTTTTAAATTGCCAACTTCATAGGGATGAGGACTTTAATATTATATAAGTAATGTACAATTACTTCCTTTCACCGAAATGGCGTCCATAATTTGCAAATGTCTAACGTTTATACTACTATTTATGTTTTTGAAGTAGCGAAAGAAAAAAAAAGCCTGGGACATTGACCCTTTGCTTTGAGTGTATTGATTAAAAAAATAATGTTTACAGTTTGGTTAGAATGTTGTTTGTGAATGAAGCTTCCAGATGTAAAATTTGTCGAACAGCAACTTTAGTTGCGCTTGCTAAAATGCTCGAACAATGAGGAATTTAAATTATGAAAGAAAGACAATAAAAAAAGAAGAGAAGAATGGAAAAAATTTAAGATTATAAAAAAGTTAAAAGGAGAAGAAGGAAATATCAAGTGAAGAACAATAGGCAAGATAAATAAACAGTCGGACAAAGACAAGCAGAAAATAGTTAAAAGAACAACAAGGTAGAGAAAGAAAAGAAGAAAGAAAAAAGAACAAGTAAGCAAGTAACAAAAGATCAATGGAAAAATTAGGGCAAAATGTCAATAGAATGTAAAATGGAGGTGTGGCAGAAACAAATAAAGGGGCGTGCGAAAGAAAAAGATGGCGGAAATGAATGCGTACAAAGAAAAATTAAAAAAGAGATAGGATGTGATAGGGAAGGAATAAAGAAAAGACCTAATATTAGACAAATAAGGGGCCAGGAAAGAAAGGCGAAAAGATGAAATAATAAAAAATACATACAATATAGAACCTTGGAAGCAAACGCAAGAAAGAAAGAAAAAAGGTAAATTAAAGAAATAAAACAAAAGAAAGACAAGAAAGAAACAAAACGAGAGAAAGCCAAGTAAAGGGAAGAAAGAATGAAAGCCAAAAGAAAATGGCAGGAAAAGGAATGATTGAAAAAAAAAAAAAATAAACAAAAAGACAACAGACATCGACAGAAACAAAAGGAAAATGAATTTTCGTCTCTAGAACAAATAAAAATATAATTATGTGGGGTGCCAACGTAAACAAAAATAAGGAAGAGACAAAGCTAAGTGAATCGTCGAAAGAAATGAAATACTTTCGTGATAAAGAAAACGAATTTGTCGAAAAGAAATGCAATTGAAAAGAAGCTCTCATGAAACCCAGGGAATGCTGAGACCAAAAGAAAAAAAAAAGTAAAAGGAATAAATATCTGAACACAACCGGCAATGTCGAGTCAAATGGATTTGTTGATGAGATTTACGTAGAAATTATTCACACATCCGCCGGCGGAAAATGGAATTCGGAAAAGTTTTTTGAGATAAAGAAAATTTTCAATTTCCTATTGACGTAACGAAACTGTGGATATTTACATTTCCGGTGGGAAGATGGTGTGAAATCGAATACAAGCGATTGATGGATTTCCTTCAAAACTATCACAAGGAATATAAACATGACCAGTCGCTCTGTGTCTGTGCACGCTCGCGCGGAGAGGAGACAACGAAAGTTTTTTTTTTTTTTTATCTTAATCTGCCTGTGAAAGTCCTTTGTTGGATGTAGGCCTTTCCCAAATATTTCCATTTCACGAATTTACTTTTCATTAGGAGGAACAGACAATTGCACTATTGCGCTGGTACAATACATGTTAACAGGGGCTTATGACACCTGATATTTCCAAGCGGCCACCCATTTAAGTACGAGCCAGACTCAACGTTGCAAATTAGATGGGGACCACTGTTTCAATATATGGTCGTAAACTCGATGATATTTACGCATCCCTCGCTCTCTCATTCGATATATATATATATATATATATATATATACAAATCAAAACAAGGTTAATTAAGAAGAGCCAACAAGATCTGCCTCTTTAATTTTTTTTCATATTTTTACAAATTTCGAATAATGTGTTGAATATTCTGCTCGAAGTTTAACCAAAAGTTTAAATCTTGTTGGCTCTTCTTAATTAACTTTGTTTGCTTTTGTATATATATATATATGCTCACTGAAAATTAACTCCCTATCTTATCTATGATGGACTCTCACGTCCAACTATAATTTTTACAAAACAGAAGTGTCCATCATACATAATATAAGGCGTTACTTTTCAGTCCCCCTGTTCTTTTTAATGGCTACACGTTTTGTGTTTCTATCCTTGCCTTTATTTTATTAGTACTAGAAGAAATACTGCCAGATAGACAATCTTTTCAAATATTATTGTTGTTTATAATCCAAGTACGAAACTGAAGCTAGCAGCTATACAGGGTGTTCCAAAAGTCATGTCACCCCTACATAATATGATTTTCGATTCCATCGTTCTGTGGGGGTATTATCAAATAGAGAGCTTCACATGAACTATAACAGAATACCCATCAGTTGAAGGATGCCGTTCGGGGAGCGTTTGCAACAATCAACAAAGTACAGCTTCGTAAAATATCAGACAAATGTTCACACGAAAATGATGTCCCTACAGACCTTCTCGATGTGTGACAACATCAATGAATGTGAATAAACAGAATCTAGTCCATGTGCATTGTATTACTGTATTACTTGTTCTTTTATTCTAAATACATTTTGCTAGGAGGGGACAAGACTTTCGGACCATCCTGTAGACTGTAAGTTCCAACAAGAAAACCTGCTTTCTTTAGTAGATAATTGCAACCTTGCCCTGTCAGGCAGGTCTCCGTGCCTGAACTGGTAGAGGCACAGTTTGTCTCAAAAAGTGTTTTCGGTGATGGAAAAAGTGATGAACGTCCGACTCCTATCCGAGGTACAAGTTTTCTTTAGTAAGACTTCTCTATGTAGGCCGGTTGTCATTAATACCTCTGTTTAATAAAATAAAAAAAATATAGGGATAACAACTCGAACACTAATAATAACGTTTAAAGTAATACGAAGTAATGTCGGATAAAGATTGTTTTATAAACACACACACACACACACACACACACACACACACACACACATATATATATATATATATATATAATATATACATACATACATATATATGCGATACACTAATTTATGGAAAACAGGCACACAGTAACTGAGAAATGCGGATACTATATCTAGAAATATAATCGAACTTATACAAATTCGACAAAATGATTACCAGTCATTGGAATTTTACAAAATAAATAATTTTTGGTCTGGCTGAAAACTTTCAGCAGTTCATATATTCGTCATCAGTCATCCAAGTTTTATTTTATCGATATATAATTTAACCACTTCTTGGATTCTAAGGTTGGTTTACCTAATGAGAGAAATATTTATGTACAAAAACCTGTTCGCTCTGTGCAGATCTAGTCAGACAGCAGACATTTGCATGAAATATCCTGAATTTTATAATTTCAAATTAATAATCACGTTTGAAGATTTAAAATGGTTTTTGAGATAAAATTGAGGGAAAACTAGTAAAATATCTTCAGACCTCGCAATAGTTAAATAAGATATAGCAAAAAATATTTGCGTGTATCATCGAATTTAGAATATATTCGGGGCTGATCTTTCGTTTCAGGTTGCAAATCGAAGTTCAGAATTTGAGCCCAGTATCAAATGAAAAGTTTTGTTTTTTAATTATTCGTTGTCTATTTATGGAATCTTCAGGAGTTCTAGCACCGACAAGTACCTTTGATCGGAACAAAATCGATTGGACCGCAGCAATTGACGAAAAGCGTTCGGCATTGGCCAATCGTAGGACAATGACTGCCATTCGGACAAGTAATGTCGGATAAAGATTCTTTTATAAACACACACACACACACACACACACACATATATATATATATATATATATATATATATATATATATATATGTGTGTGATTTTTAAATGATAATATTTAAATATTTGTAAACGGGTTTACTTTATTTTTTTTAATCATTTCACTTCCGGCAAAGCGAGAATGCCACTTATACGCATGGATTTCAAGGAGTGAGGTTGCGTTTAACTATTTCGATAGTAAAAGTATAGAACCTAGATGCCAATCTAGTAGCACGCTTAAATTCATGTAGTCGGGGCACCAAGGAAAAATGCTTGTCAGGGAAATTGCCATGAAAATATTTGTAGTAAAACAGAAGGAAACCACGTCGCGTCGGTGAGATGTGCCGTTTTCCTTTCCATTAATTTTCAGCATCTTTTAGTTTGTGTCACGCTTTCATTCTTTCAGTCCGTTGCAACTTTCTATGTGACGAACTGGTTTATAAGATTTTAGAGGCGTCCAGGAAATTCAGGTTATTTTCATTGAGATAATGTTTAAGGCATCAAAATAACAGTCAGAAGGTGCAAGGTCAGGGGGAGTACTTCAGGTGTAGTTGAATAATACCAGCTAAGGTGTCCTAATTTCAGCCGGCTCTGTAGGCAGATATAAGATCTGGTGTTGTCCTAATGGCAGTCATTGTCCTCCGATTGGCCAATGCTTTTCGTCAATTACTGCGGTCCGCTGGGGAGAAAAAACTTCTCTGAATTCATGGTCTGAATAAACAAGGCTCTTCTAATCTTACCAGTTATACAGCATCGATTTTTTCGTATGCAAATCGGGTTTTCTTTTTTTTTCAACTGGCTCTTTTCACTCAACGTTGTTATAAACAATCCATTTTTCAGAAAAATGGCAAAAATTCATATACAAAAGAGAAAAACATAATCTAAAACCACATATTCTACTATGACGGCCCCCTAAATATACTTTCTGCTTCTTCTCCAACTCAACCGTTAAAAGAAAGTAGCCAATCTAAATTTTCAATACACTGACGTAAAGAAAGGACCTAGAAAACGGAGGACTACAAAAAAAAAAAATCAACCAATCAAGAGACCGCATTAAGTGTTACGAAGTGCATGCTCCCACAGAAAGTGTTCAACGATTACACCCTGTAAAAATGTATAGGGTTTAGGAGCCATAAAAGCAACAGCTAATATGATGGGCCTATATTCTACAGCGGAGTCTAAACAAATTTCTTAAATAGGTAGTTAGGTGAAACAGCATGTATTACAGAATTCATCCGAGTGAGATGCATGTTCCGTTTTAAAACATAGAAAAAAATGTATTTACATCTGCCATGCGATGGTACCAGCGGGTGTATTTATAAATGTTATCTTAGGACCGCAGAGTGCCATGAGTGTAGAGAACACCGTGAGATTCGAACGCAAGACGAAAACATGGAAATAACTGGAAAACGATTGCGATAGGCGCAACGTCTGTTGTTTGGGTGCGTAATTGATTGGCTGTGTGTGTATCTGTGTAATAACAGATAGTGTGGAAATTGAATCAGTATTCAATTTAGAATGAAGAAAATGAAAGAAAAGCAGTTCTTATTGAATTCTTGTAGCATCTGGGATACGAAAGAGTAAAAACAAAAAAACGTCCTTCCCCCCCCCAAAAGACGTTGGAAAGCATCGACAAAGACCTAATCAGATTCAGAAAATTGAGTGATTTTTATATTTGCGAATATTATACCCCAACACACTCTTTCTCTTATATATATATATATATATATATATATATTATATGTATATGTATGTATGTATGTATGTATGTTTCTTTCTGTCTAGACATTTATTTGTGTACTTCTATCAGGCATTAAGATACCTGTGACGTAATGGTTATTAGCATGCTATTCAGAATGATCTTCACGGAGTTTAAATTTCGGACAAATCCCCAGGGGAAGACATGTATCCACCTCTCCCTCCAGCTGCAATCAGTTGAATAGCAGTTTAGACTCGGTTCTCAGGCCTTTGGATGCCAGTCACTGAAGGGCATATACTGCAATCTATTTAACACCGTGGAGAAGACAACCTCTGGGTCTCTTTCCCATGTTCCTACAAGAGGTTATGACAATACAGATAAACAAACGGAAGCTGTGATAGAGAGCCATGGTCTTCTCCAACCTGAATGGATATAGCATTTAATATAATATATAAAAATCATTAGCAATGCATTTAGATTATGGATATTAATAATCGATTTTGTTAGCACATCTTTCATCAATTCCCGATCACTGACCATCCATTTTTTTTTTTCCTTTTTTCAAACAACTTATAGAAATTGAGTGGAAAAAAATATCTAACCCAATGAAGTGATACCAATTTTACAGATATTAAAGAAAATGATTCTGTGGAGAGTCGTTATCGTTTCAGTTCAAAATGGACGTGCCATTTTAAATCTCAATGTAAAACTACCAACTATTTTTCTATGTGCCGTGACTCTTCAGGACTTTGGCAACCATAGCTTTACACAATTTCCTGTTGTTTGGAGACTTTCGTAAAGTTTGTCTTACTTATTATCTCTCCTGAACTCTGTTCCGCCATCTATTCACTCCAGCTCGCTAGATTATGCGTTGTTTTCATCTATCACGCTTGCGCTTAAGCTGTTTTTATGAGTATCGAATTTTCCTAGCCTTCTTGACTTATTATGTTCCTTAGAAATTTCATTTTTTTTTTTTTTTTTTTTTTCTGTTTTTAAGTCTTAGTGAATTTTTTATCCATTTTCTCTAACATTTCGTCTCTGTTCATATTTTTGGTCCATGGAATTCTCAGCGTCCTTCGGCTGAACCGCATTTTCGTTGCTTCAAGTCTCTTCTCCTTCTGTGATGTGATTGTTAAGCATTAAGCTGTCATATAGAAGAACCTGTATTACATAAGCTTAGTAATTCTTATGTTGTTTTTTTTCTAATGAAATTTTCCTGTTTCTGTATACTTTACTTAGATTTTCGAAGGCCACTTTCGTTATCGAAATGTAGCTTCGGATTTCGATGTCATTTTTCCCGTTTTTCTTTCTTTTTTTTTTCCTCAGAATTGGTCACATTTTTTTAGAACCACATTGACCAATATTTGTAGAACTAACTTATTGCTTATATAATGGGCTTAATCCTCTCTGAGCGCCACCATTAGTATAACCTTGTGTCAGACTAATATAAGCTTAGGAAATAATCATAAGGAATAAATATGGCAGTGATACAAAAAATGATAATGTGTAAGTTAATATTTAAAGAGCACTTTATTTTAACTATTCAACACGATAAAAAAGAAAGCCTTATAAATTTAACATGTGTAGATATTTTTGGTGCATCCGGGTTTGAAAGTCGTAGTAAATTATCTTAGAAAAAAAAAACAAGACCCTGATGATGACATTGTGCTAATGTCGGAAATATTCGGAATATATTGAATATGCATCAACATGATAATTTTCTTTCTTCCTTTTACAAGGATAAAAAAGAAATTTGTCCTTAATTACGAGAGGATCGTATTAAAAATAAGTAGACAAAACTTATGTAAATTTTTTAATGAGACATGTCATATATATATATATATATATATATATATATATATATATATAGTATTTGTGTGTGTGTTCAGAGTGGTCCGAAATACGTGTCACCATCTACGTAAGAGTAATGCGAACAAGTAATAAAGTAATACAAAGCGCGTATACGGGATGCAGTTTCTTCCCTTTAATTGACGCTATCACACATCGAGAAAATCTGTATGAACATCATTTTCGAGGGACAAAATGATGCGGCGCCATGTCCTCTGTGATATTTTACGGAGCTGTGCTTTGTTGATTGTTGCAAAGGCTTTCTAAACGTTTTCTTTCAACTGATGGGTATTCTGGTATCGCTCATGTGAAACATTCCTTGATAATACCCCCACAAAGCGTTGAAATCGAAAATTATAGGTGTGACAAGACTTTCGGACCACGCTGTATATTTAGGCCGTGTATCTTCATTCAAGCATATTTGGTTGAATGATCTAGACATATTATGTCTATTTATTTTTTTCATTTTAATCCTCTCAAGTTCACGAATCAATTTCTTACTGTCAGATTTTTTTCTTGATCAGTTTTGTACAGACACTAAGAAACTGATTCGTGAACTTGAGAGGATTAAAATAATAATACATAGACATAATATGTCTAGATTATTTAAACACACACACACACACACACACATATATATATATATATATATATATATATATATATATATATATATATATATATAATGGGCACCTGGCCGAGTGGTTAGAACGTTTACTTTCTGACTATGAGTTCGAAATCTCACCATGGTCGATTTTTTAGGAATCGGTCTGGAGGAGGTGACCCCCAACGTCCGGTACCTTTGGAAAATGCTTAAAAACCATACCATGGGTGAAATTGGATAAACGGAACCCGTCGATGGCCGTGCTAGCACGAAGTCACAAGTCATTGTGACCGAGGGTTTGAGCGTGCTGGACTTGTTCAGCTTGCTGATCACGCTAGATGACACGCTTCTCTCATAGTTGCAGTATAAACCGCAGGTGGGCTCTGTAGGTGTTGAATAAACACAAAAATTCGCCTGAGCAAGCGTCTCCAATCGGGATTATTTAACCGTCCTCTTAGACGGGTAACTTCGAATACAGTGGCAGCCATTAATTATCACACACAACACACACACACACACATATATATATATATATATATATATATATATATATATATATATACGAATATACACACTTACACACATCATACTCACTCACTCCCTAATGAGCCAAATGATAACACACCTACAGCAATACACACGCTTACACATATCATACGCACTCACTCCCTAAGAACCAAATAACACACGCACACTAAACAGAGACACATCCCCTCACCAGGTCCAATAAAACTGTCAAACTGACCAGAGAATTCAGAATAATATGTATCTATCCAGTTCTGATCTCAAATAACAACTTAAAAGAGACTGTTTGACCAACACAAGGAATGTTAAGATTCATGTTAAAAAGATAAAAAAAATAAAGAAACAAATGAAAACTACAGACAAAACTTCATTTTCTCCATCAAGACATTCATTTCTGTAGTTCACTGCTACAAGCAAGCAGAAATATTTCTCCTCCCGATGATGGCCATTTCGGTCGAAACTAGTCGAGGAATCTAAATGGAATAATAATAATAAAAAAAACGAAATAATATTAATCTACAACCAAATGTGTCTAAAGATTTTAATTTTTTAATTTCTTATTGTTCAATATATATATATATATATATATATATATATATATATATATATATATATATCTTAATTGCGCAGTCTATAGATTAACTATATTTAATCTAGTTGTCTATCACTCTATCGAAATATATATATATCGCTCAGTCACTATTGAAGTCTTTTGATAACTACACTTCTGGCGAAAATCCTAAATAAAGAAAAATATATTAACCATTATTTGAGGAGAATTTAAAAATTGAAAAAAAATATTTAAAAATTAATATGAAAAAAAAACAAACCAACTCTGGAATGAAACGGAAACCTAATCCCAATAAAGGTACACGTTATAAACATCTACACCTTTTCAAAAGACGGGTGTGGGGACCGAGTGTGATAAGCGAGCCCAACTACTCCTATTTCGGCAACGGAATAAGAACTCAATGAGTATACTTCTCTAAAATGTTAGTGGTCTGCCGGGTCTTAATAGTAAAGATTAGAACTGGTGGCACTAAGGAATGCAGTTCATCTGCACTCTGTCCATGGAAATGACGATGGGGTAGTGAAAGGTTTTCGACTTGTTATCTCTGAAAAAGACGTCGTTTTTAAGCCTGAAGAATGAAACAGCCAAGGTGACTGGGGTCAAAGACTTAGTTGGTCTCCGATTGACGGTTTACCTAATCGGGCTGGATTGCTCGACGTGATGTCACCAGCAACGTGCGATGCATTTCTTTTATCAAGACCTATCACCGTTCAAGTTTGGTTGTGATGCATAGGCTTGATATATTCTTCTCAGAGTAGGTGCCATAATTAGTATATTAAGCTTTGCATATTTCTACCCCTTAGATACCGTGTTTCTATCTCTCACTGAAGTAATAATGCCTACGATGATGCAAAATTAAAACCACATTTACTGCTACTATTAAATAAAAAAAAACGTGGTCTGCTCGGGCATAGCCAGAGACATCATGACACGCTTCTGAACTTACCCTGCTTCATTTAAGAGAGAAACTGAGACTAAAGCATACACCAGACTTGAAATAGAATTCGGATATCTCATAACATAGTAAAAAAATGCAGGGAAAATAGTCGGTTCAGAAAGTATCTGACACCTCCTGCTATACTGTATCCTTACCAGATACTAACATCTTCACTAGATTAAACCCAAAATGCTGCTACAGCTGGAATGGTGCTGCCCAGTCCTGACTCTCCAGCCTTGCTAGAGTTGTGGGCGATTAAATATTATCCACCTTGTAACACCTTTCTCTCGGTCGAAACTTTGCTAGCCTCGCTTTCGTGATTTCCATGTGAAATGTTCAGACGAGCTACATCGATTAGTTGTAAAAGTTCAGACCTTCACAGCTATTACCAGGCATTTCACGTACTCAGTATCGAAAAATTCCCTTCACATTCCATTGGTAAGTAGTGTTAAATAATAGTTCCAGGCTTATTTTTTAAGGGCGCTGCATTTTGGCTCAGAACTTCTGAGGCAGACGTTTAAGGTCAGATGGTAGACAAAATAGGGATGTCGGTTTTGATTGTGGGAATCTTAGAGAGATAGAATGTGTTTTCCTTGAGTTAAGTTTTGCGCGTCGAAGAACATAGACGTGTTATTCTCGTGTATGGAGCTTGCTCCCCAGTGGGGGGCGATAGAGTGACCCCACTGACTAGTTAAAAATGTACACGTCGACGTGATTAATAAAATGGATAATTTTAAAATCCTTTTTGTTGAAGTTCTCATTTTACCTCCGAACAAACCAAATAGCGATCACCCGACCGAGAAAAGAGTGAGTGGAAGACAACTTTATTATGATCGCCTCCCTCTACCAAAAGACCTTCCCAGAAGAGAGGGGGGTGTATACAACAGTAGGAAGCTTCACCCATACAGCTTCTTACAGAGAACTTTTATGTTATGGAACAGACTGTCTAGACGATACTCTCCGATCGCTATAATCTTAACCATTTCAAAGCTACAGTCAACCTACATATCCTCATAATATTCTTAGTTCCTTTCATTATTGCATTACAAGAATACCATTCAAGAATCCTCTCCCTTGAGTAAATCTTGGGTCTTATATTTGGTGAACAATATTACGAAATAAATGTATTTCTTTTAATACAACGCTTAATACATGAAATACACGTTTTTTTTTGTGTAGATTAGAGACTAGAAATTATCGTTATTTCTTTAGAGACACGGGTAATAGGCTTTACGAATGAACCAGTTGTTCTTTGTGCAGTGAGCTGGTTGTGTAGGACAGAAGACTTACCACGCGTGAAATCACGAGACTTAATATTTATTCGCGTCATCTTGAGATCTTTGTGCGTTGAAGCGGTTTTTCTTTGGCTGTTCATCTGACTACACTAATTATATGCAAGAAGAAACTGTGCATATGAATGAAACTAATAAAATAAACTGACTGAAACAGCGTAACTGCATTCAATCTGAAACCTGTAGTCTGTAAAACATTTTAAAAGATACACGCGCGCATATTCTCACCTAACGATATCAGCGTCTCGTTCATTCTGTGTGAACTTCCTCTCGTTTCTTGTAAATATATCTTGACATTATAAATATCCTTAGTTGTTCTTGTCATTCTTGTACTACAAGAAAGATCGTACCTAGATGACTAGTTAGCACCTCAGAGAGAAGATGTGAAAGTCTGCTGACTACTGTACAAATAATATATGCAAATCTGGATTTTGGTGGAAGGATAAATATTCGAGTGAGTAAGTCGGTGATTGTGACTATTTAAGTTTTAAATGTCAATCGCTATCTACGCTCCTCTTGATTACTCCGCACGTTATTAATGTTTCTGTTCCTATTTCTTCCACACTCTGTCACCCCTTGTGTTTTAATGGCCTTACTGCCTTTCATGGCGTGATACCTATTAAAATAATAAGACAGAAAGACCAGATGTCGCCATAGTCATCTAGATATTACGTTGCATTTTCTATATTATGCAAAAAATTAAATGTTATCTCACTCCATGTCAGGCGCCTCCGCGTTGGCTAATCTTTACCGACGTTAGTATGGCTAGCCATAACTACTGAATAGTGAGTTCGATCCTCAATGTGTAGTCCATACAAATTTTAATATTAAAATTATCAAAATCTTTGGCATGTCATAAAACCAACCAACTAAAATCTCTCAGCGTCATTCTTTCTAAAGGGCATTGATAGTTGCATATATATATATATATATATATAATGTGTGTGTGTTTAGAAGGAATTTCTCCTATATAAGTTTCGTTAATATCAACTGACAAGGTACTGCAGTTATGATTTTTTTAAAATTTTTCTTGCATTCTTACAATTTTCCTTTTCTACATAAATTACGTATCAATGTTTTCTTTTTCCAAACGTGGTCAGCACATCAACAGCATCAAATGTGAAGGCGGTCACAACGTGCTGGCCGTGTTTACATTGCTATAACTCTAGATACATACATAAAAAAAGCCATAGATCCAGTTGAAGGTAATAATAAAATCATCCCTGATAATGGGTAAAACAACGACCGAAAGAGCTCCTAACACACTACATGTTTTATAATTTTTAAATATTTTATGTCCAGAAAAGAAAAAATTAAAACAAAGGAAAAATTAAGTAGAAAACAATTTAACCGCAGTACCTTTAACGAAACCTCTCTCTCGATATATATACGTACATATATATATATATATATATATAGAGAGAGAGAGAGAGATTAGTGGAACCTCGGTTCACAAATTTAATTCGTTCCTGAAGGCCGTTTGTAAACCAAAATGTTCGTAAACCAAAATTATTTTTACAATAGGAAATGATTATGTTCGGTTTAACTCAATTCGACAATGTTATTCGAGAACCGAAAATTTGTTCGGAAACCGATTTGTTCAACATTCGAGACGTTCTAGGTTCCTAGTAGTTTAAAAATTTTAAACATTAGAGATCTGTTGAATCCCATATATATATATATATATATATATATATATATATATATATATATAAGTTCAACAGATCTCTATATATACTGGATTCAACAGATCTCTAATGTTTAAAATTTTTAAACTACAGAGGAACCTAGCTTTTTTAAACTACTAGGAACCTAGAACGTCTCGAATGTTGAACAAATCGGTTTCCGAACAAATTTTCGGTTCTCGAATAACATTGTCGAATTGAGTTAAACCGAACATAATCATTTCCTATTGTAAAAAAATTTTTTTAATTATATATATATATATATATATATATATATATATATATATATATATATATATATATATATTTCAACAGATCTCTAATGTTTAAAATTTTTAAACTACAGAGGAACCTATATATATATATATATATATATATATATATATATAACCACGCTTCACAAAGAGACTAGGTCCAAATCGCTACTACAAGTTTTTCACCTCGTAAATAATCGAAGTCATGATTTCGCCTTAATCACTTAGCTTTGTCGTTGGTTAAGGTAACTGCTCTGTCTTGGGCAATTCTCTATAGGCATTGCGCATTTAGAATAATTTATTGTATAAGTAGGTGTCGGTTTTTCTTGTTCATGTTGTCTAATAATGTTTTGTTTGTATTTTTTTGTTTCTCTTGCTTTCTCATATTCTTTTCCTTCGTGATTTCAAGTGTTTTTCATTTGGCCAAATTCGTGTTGCATCTGCAAGCTTTCCTAATACTATTATCTACTTTATATATATATATATATATACGATCTTAAGTATTTAATAAATCTACTTCAAAATTCTCAACGCAATACAAATTTTTGACTGAAGGGTTTTATTAAAAGTCTGTAAATAAAAAAAAAAAACTACGTGATTTTTACTTTTTACGAATATCTTTTCTGTTTTGTGCCAGTGTAGGCTGGCTTTTCTCCTGCCTCTTGAGATTACAATATCCTGCCAATTTGATTGATGGCTGTGTAAATCATCGCAGAATTAGAAGGCTGCATTTCTGAGAATTATCTCTCAATCGAATGTGAGCCTGTGTAGAAAATATCAGAAACGTACTCTTGGAAATTTTAAGACTACTCATTAATCCATAGATTATCGGAACTTCTGGTAAATCTAAATAGCCACCTAGAATTGTTCAAAGGGACAATAGTCTCATAGCAGAAAATCACGCAAAGGGTCATTGTCTCCATTTTTAAAATTATACGATCGAGGATAATCTGTTATGGCGTTATATACACTTTTATCTATTTTTTTCTCTTTATTAATTATAATCTAACAAATCTTATTCAATGAGTCGCCCTTTTATGTCATCTTTTACAGTTTTTACTTATCGAATACAGTAAAAAACATACTGGATATTTTGCTTGCGTTAATTCATCATTAAAATTCTGGTTTGAATATATTTTCCATTCAATGTACCTAATACAAAGGATATCAACTTTCTTTGGATTTATTTTTAATATAGTAAAATTTTGACGTCACTTTGTAAGCAAAATCCTGTTGAAATTTCTGTACATTTTGTGCAGACGATACTAAATGCTTAGAAAATGCTATAGGTTATGAATTTCATTGTTGATGACAATACTTATCACATCAAACCACAGCTTACACAATTAATGCAATGTTGATTTTTCAAAACAAAAAAAGGTAAAAATCAACCTTCCTTTCGGCATCAGTGAGCGTCGTTCTGTGATCGGGGTAGTTTCGTCTAACAGAGCAAATTGTTATAAAACTAAAAACACTAAACTTAAAACTCGTGCCATTTTCGTTGTTATCCTCGTCAGATCGAGACTTTTATTTGGATTTCATGAATGGCGCTAAATTAGTTCATGACTGTCGCTAACCGCTTTCTTAGAACAATGATTAAATTACCTCTGAGTAAAGGAAGCCTGCAGGCGTGAGCGTATACCATAATGTTGCAAACCTCGTGGACTAGGGTGACAGAATCGCAAACAGTAATTTAGCAAATAACAGAAGCCACATCACTAAACAACTAAAATCGATGACATATGTTACTAGTTGGGAAATTAATAACATAATCAAGATGTTGATGTCCACGCTATTTCAAACAAAAGTTTAGAAAGGAAAAACTAACATCAGTACGTTAAAAAGCAATAAGTTTCCGGACTTGAAAAACCTATTTTCCTTAAAAAATGTTTTAAGAGACAAAAATGGTTGGTCAATGAATATCAAATGTTTCTTTTTAAAGAAACTGCTAATCCTGGCGAAGTGATAACAGCAGCTTAAACTGTAAGAAAGCAACCATCCGGTGGATACAGTATGATGGTTTAGGCTTTATTGTCTGGATTTTTTTCATCCATTTGGAAGGTGCTTTGTCAACTTCTACAATGTCAATGTTATCTTTCCGAAGAATCACAGAAATGTCCAGAAATTGTTTACTGTAACCCAAAGAACTGTGCTGTCCTGACCAACATTCTTCGCAGATCTTAATCCTATGAGGCACTTAAGTGATGTGTGAGACCGTAAATTGCAGTATTTAAGGGACAGATTCCATGGGTAAAACTGTCTTGTATACTCCAGACCTTATTAAATAATAGCTGTTTTGAAGTAATATTGAGGATTATTATCATATTAATCAGGCCATATCTTCAGATTCTACGAGGAACATTTATCGTGCAGATATCAGATCCTTGCAAAGGTTGGTACAGACTTTCATTGTTAATATAAAATGTCCGCTACTTGACAGTAGAGTTTGCTTTGGCGTGGATTTCGGGTGTCTTCTAGATTGAAACCTTGTATAGACTTTATTGAATGTTGACGTTTTGTCCACAAACGAATGCTTTAAAGATGGAAGATGTAAAGTTGCACTTTCGCCATATTATGATCTAGTAATTATGGAAAGGAACAAATGTTGGAATTGCAATAAAAAAATAAAAAAACAACCAATAGGTTTATTTAAATTGTGCTCGTCGACCGGTCAAAATTGCTCTTCGGGCGGTCAAAAAGTGATTTAGCAAAACGATTAACCACGATCCAGGCGACCTTCTGACGTCGATGAACAGGTTCTGCTTGCTCTCGTAGAGAACGAACTAAGGATTTTGATGGAAGAGATTGCTGAGAGTTTGAAAATCGATACTTCAAATGGCAAAATGCATTTGAAGAGAGTTGTCTTTAAGAAAAACGGCCGATTGCGCCAAATCGAAAAGGGGTCTTTTCCTAGCCCGACAACGCAAGACACCACATATTATAAAAAACTGTTGAAATGACCTACTATCAAGTATACACCGTATTCTTCTGACTTATCTCGTTTTAATTGTTATTTGCTCCGGCCTCTACCAAACAATTTAAATAAAAACAAATTTGAATCTGTACCGTCAGTCGGTGCACAACATAGTTCCAACAAAAGACATGATGTTCCTAAGAGATCGCATCAACAAACTTGTAGGACGGTGGAGGGAGTTATTAAAAATAATGGAGATTATGTACTTGACTATAATAAATTTTTAGGGGGTGATTATTTAAAATATCTGTTTCTAATTTTTTTATTCGGGCACGACTTTTTGCAATGGTCTAATATAATTGCGTGAAAATAGAGAAGGAACATATTTTCTGTCTGAATTTCTGGGATGAAGAGATACAATTATTCACACTGTTTATATTCGGACTATTTTCCTTAATTTAGTTGTTGTTATCACAACGTTTCGGCCGTTTTATCATTCTGCCTTCACCTGGTGTTACATCCGGGTAACCTAAAGGGAATTCTGAACTTAACCTTAACGAGACTGTTCTCGCTCCAGTGCCCATGTCTAGGGATATCTCGTCTAGTCCTTATTTTTAGTACGGCTCAATTATTGATTGACCTGTTTCCACGAAGTCCAAGTACACACTGCCCGACCCATGGATTAAACGTGAATTCTGCATTACACGTTTCGACCTCTAAAAAGAACTTCATCGGACAAAAGTAATGCATTAGTTGATGGAATTATGAGAGTAGGAGGGATATTTTTTTTACTCGAGTAAGGAAGTAAAGCCACTAAGACACAAGGGGTCATTGTGTGTAGATGAATTAGAAAACAAAGATATTACCAAGAAGCGGGAATAATAGATTTAATAGTATTAGGAAGACAGTAGATAGCGATTGACATTGTATTTAAGTGTTTAAGGTTGACAGAAAAAAATGGACCCGGAAGAGACTTCCACAAGCGAGAACTGCAAGAAAAGAAATTGTTAGCATAGAACTATATATCTGTAAATTAATGAGACCTTGTTGGCACTCTAGTACTGCGTTTAAATTCATAAAGTCTAGGTACCATAGCGAAAAACCCGAACGTGGGTTATAATCACGTACGGTGGGAGGAGAGAACAAAAAGACGAAATTTATTAAGATCTACAAACGACCGGGAATTGTGAAGAGGCATATCCCGCCAACGTCCTGAAGGGACACGGCACCAAAAAGAAGACGACAATGAGGTAAATAACTACATATTTCTCTATAATTATATATGATTTTTTTTTTCAAGCCTGAGAAGATAATAGCTAAATCTGAAAATTCGTAGAGGATCAGTCGTTTATTAGTCCGGTGATCACTGTTTCAGTTTGCTAGTGTAATCTTCCTCACTTTCACAGTGAACGATTGGATCTGACGAAGTCGAACTTTTTATTTGGTGAAGAAGATTGCGAGATATTGATGAAACCAGTTTTATATGTGTTCATTGTTTAATCGCAAATTAAGATCAAATGGATAAATTTAAAACAGAAATTTAATTTGGAATAAAATCCACATTCGTATCCCATATCACGGGACCTAGCTTTTATCAAATATCACACCGTATATTTTTATCACGAATTTCCATATATGCAAAGAAATGTTATAACAGGTAAATTTCCTGACTTAGTCGAAAAAATACGAAAGGAAAAGAGAGAGAGATGGGGGGGACTTCATCTTAGATTTTCTAATGGCTTCAGCTACTGCTAGTACTACTAAGTTTTATCATTCAGTAAGAAGTTTGCTGAACCTCCTGCATTGAAATTCGCAACATGCGACAGGTAATAATAAACTAGAGAAGAACTCAAAATTGATCGTAAGTATTGCGTTAATACTTAAGCTTACCTTTTAAAAGTTCAACGACAGTTCTTCTGTCGCCACTTAATTTAAAGACGGTTTGATGTACGTAGATCCTTACTTTCTGTACAAACAATTATTTTTATTAGGTTGGTGCAAAATAATGACGTAAGAATGTCGTTTTTTGACGTTAAAAAAATACGTCAAAAAACGACATTATTACGTCATTATTTTTGCACCAACCTAATATTTCATGGCTGACCTTCGCAATTAATTTTCATTATTCTCAGATTTATTTCCAAGTTATAAAGATTGTCATGGTACAAAAATATCGTCGCAAAAATTACGTAAAAAAATCGACAGAAATAATCGCAGTAATAAAAACTAAGGAATAAAAAAATTCTGGATTTTGGGGTCTTGATCCGGCCCGGAATATTACCAATTTGTTCGCGGAGTTGGCCTGATTCCAGAAAAGTATATGTTGAACAAATGCCTTTAGGAGTAAAGTTGAAATGTGTGACAAAATGACACACTGACATTTGCATTTATTATATAGATTAACTTATAAAATGCAAGCTTAAATATTAACGCAATATTTACGATCAATTTTGAGTTTTTTTCTAGTTTATTGTTACCTATCTCATCTACTCCTCCTCAAATATTGAGATGAAGGTCTAATCAAGAGCCCTCCGCAGGAGCTAACTTAAATGCCACCCGATGGGGCGGCCTTTAAGCTCGTTACAAATATACAGAAAATAAACTGAAGCAAGATAGTCTGGTGCTGTAGTATCCCTTCTATTGGGAGTGTTAAGTCAAAGGTTATCAAACAAATTTTAGGCCATATCATAAATTATCGATTTATCTTTATTCTCGGTGGCTTTTTCTGTTTCTCTATATCGCACTAAAATTAGCATGTCAATTTAATCAAATAAAATTAGTAAATGTAATTATTTTCTTAACCAAGGGAACATTCTAATTCTTTCTTGTTGTTTAGTATCTTGCATATTGCTGATTTCACCATTTCATACTCGACATGAAGTTTAACACTTGTTCTATTCAGTTGTTCGAAAATTGTTTTCTTCTTTATTTGTAAGCTAAATTATTTTCTCACTCGCTTCTGTTGGTTTATCGTTATCATTTTATTTTTATTTTAACTATTAGGCAAGAATTATTTTCATTGTAAAGCATGATGACTTGAAAGTTTACAAGTAATGACACAAAACGAGAATAATATGGAGACTAAAGTCGCTGTTCATAACTCTCCCAGTGACTTAAACTCATGCGTAATCAACTCACGGTTCGTTGTTCAAATTCTCACTCGTTAGAGGAATTTAATTATCTTCGCTAAAAAAAAAAAATGTTCATTATCCAATTTGTTCATTTAGCCAACCGTGCGTATATCAATACCCGATTATATGTTATTTAAAAAAAAAAAACAGTGATTGTGTGTCACAGAACAGACAGTGATTATTCAACTGCTGACATCGCAAAGTTATTTTTAAATATCAAAATATTAAAGCATCGATCTACAATGAAGTTTTCCGTTAACGTTTTTTCTTAATTCTGAGAATACATTTCGCCATAGCCACTGCTCTAAAACAAAAACCAAATATTCGCTGTTAGTTTTATCGTCTGCTATTCACCACATCGCTCTTTTTATTTTCTTTTTTTTTCACTCTTGATTACACGCACCATCGACATTTCAAGATCCGTTGACAGTTGAATTTACTGCCTCGTTCAATCTAAAAAAATATCGAAGACATTGGGGAGATGTCACAGTTTTTAGAAATCAATCGGGTCAGTATATCATATCAGTTGATTAGACGAAATCTCAAAAGAAATCGTAACTTCCATTTAAATTCTTTTCCGTTGTGCTCAACATTCAGATTTGACTTTTCTTCCATGTGCCTTTTCTCTTTCAATTTTCGATTTTCACTTTTTCATGTGCTATCTGTTATTGCAGCCTTCTTAACATACACCGGTTTTCTTTTTCTGCCAATTAAAATGGATTTTTCTTCTTTTTCTGTTCGTCCCAAGTTTTCTACTTATCGTCCTATATCCACTTTTATACCAGTCGTCGTCTTCTTTCCCAGTCATAATCTTTTTCATCAGCAACTGTCTAAATCTTGTCATAGTCTCCGTTTTCTGTCCCGATCTCGGCCCAGTTTTCATCTTCTGTCCGAGTTTACACTAGTCCTCATCGCCTGTCTTCAGTTTTTCCTCGTCTTCATCTTCTCCCCCGATCTTGCTCCAAACTTCATCTTCTGTCCTAAGTTTGTTCCAGTCTTCTTCATCTGCTTCGAGCTTGCTCTTGTCTTCATCTGTTCCGAGCATACCCCAGACATCATCTCTCTCGAGCTTAACCCAGCCTTCTTCTCTCTCGAGATTAGCCCAGTCTTCATCTTCTCTCTCGAGCTTAACCCAGTCTTCATCTTCTCTCTCGAGCTTAACCCAGACTACATCTTCTCTCTCGAGCTTAACCCAGTCTTCATCTTCTCTCTCGAGCTTAACCCAGTCTTCATCTTCTCTCTCGAGCTTAACCCAGTCTTCATCTTCTCTCTCGAGCTTAACCCAGTTTTCATCTTCTCTCTCGAGCTTAACCCAGACTACATCTTCTCTCTCGAGCTTAACCCAGACTACATCTTCTCTCTCGAGCTTAACCCAGTTTTCATCTTCTCTCTCTAGCTTAACCCAGACTACATCTTCTCTCTCGAGCTTAACCCAGACTACATCTTCTCTCTCGAGCTTAACCCAGACTACATCTTCTCTCTCGAGTTTAACCCAGACTACATCTTCTCTCTCGAGCTTAAGCCAGTCTTTATCTTCTCTCTCGAGCTTAAGCCAGTCTTCATCTTCTCTCTCGAGCTTAACCCAGACTACATCTTCTCTCTCGAGCATAACCCAGACTACATCTTCTCTCTCGAGCTTAACCCAAACTACATCTTCTCTCTCGAGCTTAACCCAGTCTTCATCTTCTCTCTCGAGCTTAAACCTGTCTTCATCTTCTCTCTCGAACTTAACCCAGTCTTCATCTTCTCTCTCGAACTTAACCCAGACTACATCTTCTCTCTCGAGCTTAACCCAGTCTTCATCTTCTCTCTCGAGCTTAACCCAGTCTTCATCTTCTCTCTCGAGCTTAACCCAGTCTTCATCTTCTCTCTGGAGCTTAACCCAGTCTTCATCTTCTCTCTGGAGCTTAACCCAGACTACATCTTCTCTCTGGAGCTTAACCCAGACTACATCTTCTCTCTGGAGCTTAACCGAGTCTTCATCTTCTCTCTGGAGCTTAACCGAGTCTTCATCTTCTCTCTGGAGCTTAACCCAGACTACATCTTCTCTCTGGAGCTTAACCCAGACTACATCTTCTCTCTGGAGCTTAACCCAGACTACATCTTCTCTCTGGAGCTTAACCCAGACTACATCTTCTCTCTCGAGTTTAACCCAGTCTTCATCTTCTCTCGAGTTTAACCCAGTCTTCATCTTCTCTCTGAGCTTAACCCAGACTACATCTTCTCTCTGGAGCTTAACCCAGACTACATCTTCTCTGGAGCTTAACTTCCTAGACTACATCTTCTCTCTGGAGCTTAACCCAGACTACATCTTCTCTCTGATATAACCCAGACTACATCTTCTCTCTGGAGCTTAACCCAGACTACATCTTCTCTCTGGAGCTTAACCCAGACTACATCTTCTCTCTGGAGCTTAACCCAGACTACATCTTCTCTCTGGAGTTTAACTCAGACTACATCTTCCCTCTCGAGCTTAACCGAGTCTTCATCTTCTCTCTCGAGCTTAACCTAGTCTTCATCTTCTCTCTGGAGCTTAACCCAGACTACATCTTCTCTCTGGAGCTTAACCCAGACTACATCTTCTCTCTGGAGCTTAACCGAGTCTTCATCTTCTCTCTCGAGCTTAACCGAGTCTTCATCTTCTCTCTCGAGCTTAACCTAGTCTTCATCTTCTCTCTGGAGCTTAACGCTGTCTTCATCTTCTCTCTGGAGCTTAACCCAGACTACATCTTCTCTGTCGAGCTTAACCCAGTCTTCATCATCTCTCTCGAGCTAAACCCAGTCTTCATCTTCTCTCCCGAGCTTAACCCAGACTTCATCTTCTCTCTTTTAACCCAGACTTCATCTTCTCTCTCTAAACCTTTAGACTACATCTTCTCTCCTCGAGCTTAACCCAGACTACATCTTCTCTCTCGAGAAGCAACCCAGACTACATCTTCTCTCTCGAGCTTAACCCAGTCTTCATCTTCTCTCTCGAGCTTAACCCAGTCTTCATCTTCTCTCTCGAGCATTCCACAGCCTCCATCTTCTCTCTCTGTTTCTCTAGCATGCCCGTCTTCATATTCCCTTTCGTGCATACCCCAGTCTTTATCTACTTTCTTGAGAATTCCCAAATATTCATCTTCTCTCTCGAGTATACTCCAGTATCCCTCAGAGGACGAAACGCATTGGCTAAGATAATTTTTCATTCTATCGTTATTCATATTGTCCTTTCACATATATACTCAATTTGAAGTAATATATATATATATATATATATATATATATATATATATATATATATATATATATTGTTGAAACTTGACTAATGTATGGAATAATAATACAACACAAAATGTACTTAGAACAAAATGTATTGAAACAAGAAAGTGTACACAATATTTACATATAGTCTTTTGTATATTCCTGGTAAGACCGTTCCTGGAGAATGTGTTGACTGAGTCGCAGTCGGGCAGAGTCTCTGGTTGAATCTCTTGACTCCTTTCTCTCTTCCCGGTACCAACCATATTTATATGGTCGGTCCTCTACTATACAAATTAGGTGGATCCTACCACAACATATATATGTATATATATATATATATATATATATATATAAGGGTTTTGTAGTACAAAATTTAATGATAGCTAGGAATAAGCAAAATTTATATGGCATTTTTAAAAACTAAAACACAACCGGTTTCGTCCCAGCCTTATCAATTTATTTCTGGGATATATATATATATATATACGCCGGGTTTAATTGCAAAATTGTCCAAATCGTGTTGCAGCATAATTGTCCATCCCACAAAATGTTCAATATATAAAAAGCCACTAAACTAATTGAGTTTATTTTTTCAAGATTTTCACATAAGACGTAAGAATCTCTGAAAAACCGTTTGAGTTATTCATCTAGAAAGAGAAAAGTTTAAATCGTTTTGTGCCAGCCCCACTGTCTTCCCAAATGAGCAATGGTGAGAGAAAAAAATCATTCAGGCCATCAGTAACATTTATACCCTGGCTTCCATCATCAAAGTCTATTCAAAAACCATAAAGAAAACAGTGAATACGCTTTAAAAAGTGGTAACAGAAGAGCGGAAAACTGGACCAAAGGGTCACAGTAGGAATATGGATTATCACATCCATGTTTGTGAAAATATATATATATTAATTTCAATCCTTCATGAGCTTCAAATCTTTAGCTATGATTAATTAATGATGAACATGTCATTTTCATTTATGATCGATTTCATCCTGATTCTTCTGTTAAACTTGGAGAGTAATTATACATTCTTATAGCTTAATGTAGAGTCCAATAGTGTTATAAAAACCTCAAAGAATTCCAGTAAGATATCTTTAATCATTTCTAAGATACAGAGTTTCAAATCTTAATCTAACATTTAAACAATTTTGCTTTTACACGATTTGGACAATTTTAGTGTTACACCCGTTATATTTATGTATATGTAAATTTCCCAGAATAATTCTGTAGATATTACGCTTTCATTGCTTACCTTGATAAAGTCGGAAGACGAAACGCGTCGGCACAATCTAAGAATTCTTTTCCAATTGTCATATATATATATATATATATATATATATATAAATCTGTATTATAAATCTTAGTGTGATTTATATTTGTGCACTCCGGTGTTGTATATTAAATATTTTCAATGTGACATATTTTCCGAATCCAATCTTATGGGGTTTTTTTTTCCGGTTCCTCTTTCTGTGTTGTTAAGGTCTTTGGATATCAATGATGTGTTAATGACTATAGTGGACTTTGGAGTGAGAAATCCTAGACATATCTTTTCTCTTTCGTCGCCCTGGGTATGATGATAAATTACATCGAGTAACATGGCCTCTGATCCGAAGAATGGAGGTTTTGAGAAGCGTGGAACTACCTCTTAATTGCTGGTGTTCCCTGGTGCATCCTGTCCCGGGCTGGTAGCAACCTTTAGGGTCCCAGAAAATAGTTAATCTCTAAACCTGTGTCAAACACAATGAAAATATAAAATTATATTTTGAAGGTGAAAATACCAGCAATGTATTTTCATAGTAAAAAAATAATTCCAAGAATTAATTTTTGGAAAGAAAATTATTAATGCTCCTAATTACTAAAATAAATTTCGGCATTAAATGACCTATAAGGAGTAGATATGCCACTAAAGACACAAAATGTCCCTTTTCAAACATACCTGTTATATATCATTAGGAACAGTGTGTTTTTCTGTTCACTGAGCAAGAAAAAATATTTCCATGATGAGTTCAAATGGGGTACACGTATTGAAGCCAAGGGGATTATTTAATATAAAAAAAAAGTATTAGTTCTTAAGTATAAGTGGAGAATTTACCTCTTTTCTAATAGGAGGATTTTTATTTCATACTAACAATTATCGTTTGTAGACGTTCAATGTTAAATTACGCCTTATTTTCTTATTAATGTAAAGAAAAGAAAAAATAGCTGGGCAATTTTAGGCTGCAATTGTAATAAATAATTATCCGAAAATATTTTTCTTTTTTTTTTCCCCATATCAAGTTTTTTCATTAGCAACTTACCAGGAATAATTAGAACCTAATTTTTTTTATTACGATCGTATTATATAAATATAAATACCAACGAATTTTTTTAAATTTATTTATTCAATATTTCTGATTATTTTCCTGATTTCCGGTACATATTTAAGAATAAATTATTCTATGTCTGAGCACTTTCAGATTTGGAAAATCATTATCAGCGAGCTTTGTCTTTTTCATCTATGTCGGTTTCATCGTTTTCATATATCGCGTCGTCGTGTCCATCACGTAACAGTCCGTGTTACTGTTTAGTTCCACTTATGTTTTTTTTGTTTATTTGTAACTCAGACATTGGATAATTTATAGTTAATTATGTGCTGAAAACCAGGGAAAATGGCTCGAACTATAAAAATAATATCCTGAACAAAAAATTAAAAATTTGCTTGAGCTTTAAACAAATTTGTATAAAAGAATGACAAAATTACTCCTGAAATAAAACCTAACCTATATATATATATATATATATATATATAATGTAAGTTATTGTGTATGTATGTATGTGTGTATAATGAAACTAGACGTAAATGAATAATTAGAGAAACAAACATTTAATTTACGACAACGATTATAAAATAGTCATTTCTTTCTTGTAGATTACATTTGTTCCGCTTAAGTTATGTGGTGTGAATTTAATTATTCTTTGTTTCATTAGGCAGACAAACTCACCATCAATAAGTTGAAATCTCATTATAGCGTCTCTCAGCTTTTTACTCGGCGTAGACAATTACTTGCATTAAAAATATATGTAGTTACACGAATAAATATTACACATAGCCTTTTGTAACACAGTGCAAAATAAAAGTAAATAAGTTTGTTGTGTTCCTATTTCGTAAAAGGGTCGTGTAATTCTGTTTTCTGTTTAGCTTATAAAAAAATGAACATTTGTTCTCCTGTCATTTTGCCAATATTCAAATACCTACAACATTGTGTTTACAAAGGGACAGTCAGAGGTATGTGTGGAGAGATGCGAATATCCACGTCCGCAGACATTTTTACATGCCCTACCAAATCAGTATACGCTCAGTCTTTGTCAATCACTTTCTCTCACGCTGTACATATCTTTGCGTCATCCTCGGCTCCAGTCGCTTTCCCGACACCGTAGCGTAACTTTCCCGCTCTTTATTACATAGAAATGAAACTCAATTATACGCCATTTTATGGCCATTTCGCTTCCCCGGATAAATTCCATGGAGCTTGTCATTGCTAAAACGTCTGTTAAAAAAATGATTCATTTTTTTTTAGCAAACCTTTTAGTAATAACAAGCTCCAGTTACTGCTGCATTGTATTTTAAAAAAAAAACCTTCCTGTGTTTTCTACCCGAGTAAAATTTCTAATACGTCATTAAAATGTTCCGATTGCTCACGACATTTAGCACACATTTACTGTGCATCAAATTATAGCCATTCTAAAATCCTGTCATACGTTTAGATTGGGATATTTGTTTCCTGAAACTAGTCTTAATTTTCTGAATTTTCGAATCTTTGAAATAAATTGAGCTTCCATTTCGAGTGACAATTTTTACCGGAATCAGATACGACAATGAAGACAACAACTGAACGACTTTTTTTAACTAGTTGATTTTTTTCTAAGATTTTTTTTTTTTTTTTTGAAGGCCAACTGTTAACTGATCGGCATAGTGCTGCTTTTCTACAATATTTGAATCGTACAAATTTCATCGAATAATCTTCCAGTTTAAGACTTTTTTTGAATTTTCCACTTTCGCTCTCACATTTCATAAAAAAGACCCTCACAGATATATTGTAAATTAACCATGAGCTTCCCAGCTCTCCTCACATATTCCATCCGGATAAAAATAAAGTTTAAATTGTGCCGAATGCGTATTTTATTTTGCTTGGTTACAAAAGATACCAGATTTCTTTGATTTAAAATAAATGAAGCAATTTTCATACGGTTCATTCAATCTCAGCTGTTCAAAAAAGATGGATGTGATTACGATTGCGCGTATTTAATATGTGCGTTTTTCTACAAATATTTTCATAGCAATTGTTTTGATGAGTTTTCCTTCTTGGTGCATCGACTGGTGCCTGAATGTAAGCAAGCTACTAGATTGGCAGTTATGTCCCACCGTTTTATGATTGAACTCGTTAGATTCAACTGTAATTTGTAATGTAATTGTTTCTTCTCTTGCACTGCTCATATTTGGAGCTCCCTTCCAATTCTTCCCTGTTTCTCTGCCAACTATAATCTTTGATCGACTTGAAATGCAACTGTCATCCTGAATCCTACTCTTTTATTTTCCTTTTTCTTTACTAAAGACTTGCAACTCTTTTTCAATCTCAGTGACCCAGTGCGTCTTAGCGGTATTATCACTTTGATTGGTGAGAAACAATAATGTTTGTGAAAATCTTATATATATATATATATAAGAAAACTTACAACAACCATAATAACATCTGTTAGTAAATAATGACATTTCCGGACCCAAAGAACCTTTTCAATCAACGGTTCATGATTATTAACATGCTCCTAATTTCATATAAAGCTAGATAAAAAATGTGTACATTTCAATTACCCCACCCCACGCCGGTAGATTTACATTATTATTATTATTATTATTATTATTTCTTCTATTCTTCTTCTTATTTTTCTTCTTCTTCTTCTTCATTATTTTTCTTCTTCTTCTTCTTCTTCCTTTTCTTCTTCTTTATTTTCTTCCTTTTCTTCTTCTTCATTTTCTTCCTTTTCTTCTTCTTCATTTCTTCCTTTTCTTCTTCTTTTTTCTTCTTCTTCTTCTTCTTCATTTCTTCCTTTTCTTCTTCTTTTCTTCCTTTCTTTTCTTTCTTCCTTTTCTTCTTTCTTCTTTTCTTCTTCTTTCTTCTTCTTCTTTTTTCTTCTTTTTCTTCTTCATTTTCTTCCTTTTCTTCTTCTTCATTTTCTTCCTTCTTCTTCTTCTTCTTCATTTCTTCCTTTTCTTCTTTTCTTCTTCTTCATTTCTTCCTTTTCTTCTTCTTCATTTTCTTCTTCTTCATTTCTTCCTTTCTTCTTCTTCTTTTTCTTCCTTTTCTTCTTCTTCATTTTTCTTCCTTTCTTTTCTTCTTCTTCTTTTTTCTTCCTTTTCTTCTTCTTCATTTTCTTCCTTTTCTTCTTCTTCATTTCTTCCTTTTCTTCTTCTTCATTTTTTCTTCCTTTTTCTTCTTCTTTCTTCTTTTTCTTCTTCATTTTCTTCCTTTTCTTCTTCTTCTTCATTTTCTTCCTTTTTCTTCTTCATCTTCCTTTTCTTCTTCATTCTTTCTTCTTTTTTTCTTCTTCTTCTCCTTCATTTTCTTCCTTTTCTTCTTCTTCTTCTTTTCTTCTTCTTCTTCTTCTTCTTCTTCATTTTCTTCCTTTTCTTCTTCTTCTTCTTCTTCCTTTTCTTCTTCTTCATTTTCTTCCTTTTCTTCTTCTTCTTCATTTTCTTCCTTTTCTTCTTCTTCATTTTCTTCCTTTTCTTCTTCTTCTTCATTTTCTTCCTTTTCTTCTTCTTCTTCGTTTTCTTACTTTTCTTCTTCTTCTTCATTTTCTTCCTTTTCTTCTTCTTCTTCATTTTCTTCCTTTTCTTCTTCTTCTTCTTCATTTTCTTCCTTTTCTTCTTCTTCATTTTCTTCCTTTTCTTCTTCATTTTCTTCCTTTTCTTCTTCTTCTTTCTTCATTTTCTTCTTCTTCTTCTTCATTTTCTTCCTTTTCTTCTTCTTCATTTTCTTCTTCATCTTCTTCTTCATTTTTTTCTTCTTCTTCTTCTTATTATTATTATTTTTATTCTTCTTATTATTATTATTATTATTATCACCCCCCCTACTATCATACGTAATGTCGTGCATCTGCTAATTTATTTTTCTAAATAATAAAGCGTTCATTAATAATGTTTATTAAAAATAAAGCGTTAGGATATCATTTGATACAAACCGCCTGACGATACCGAAAGGTTGAAACCAAGTTAGCGGAAATGATTGATCTTTTATTTTTTTAAACACACACACACACACACGCACATATCAATTGGTGTCACCCCATGCAAGGTAGTGAAGTTACAAAGACAAAAGGAGTTAATGGATGTGGAAGAATTAGGAACAGAAACATCAATAATGAGCGGGAAGAGGAAAGAGTAAACGAGGGACTGTAGATAACGATTGACATTGCATATATATTTTCTGCAGATTAAAGTTGACTGGAAAGCATGCAGCCGGACGGCGTTCCACAAGCGAGTAGTGCGAGAAAAGAAACTGTTCGCATAGAACTTACGGCTATATCTAGTCAGCTCAACTGTAAATTGGTGAGCTCTCGACACCAGTTTCGTACTGCGCTTAAATTAAAAAAAAAATAGGTGCCATAGCGAAGAGCTCATCCGAACAATTACCATGAAAGAATTTATATAAAAGTCACAGAGCCTACCTTAGGGCTGCGGTAAAGTGATTGAAGCCGGGCCGTCAGACCAGGACCAATAATATTGCTGATTCTTCTTTGGCTTTTATCTATCTAGCTATCTCTGTTTTATATATATATATATATATATATATACACAGTGTAACCCGGATATAAGAGAGATTTCCTCTGGTCCCAAATTAGAGCCCGTGTTAATGTATATAAAATAGACCAAACCCGGATATAAGAGACTTCTTCTCCGGTCCTGACAACTCTCTTATATCCGGGTTACACTGTGTGTGTACATATATATATATATATATATATATATATATATATATATATATATATATATTCTAGGGTCATTTTTCAACTTATTCAATATGATCTTCGCCCTTTCTAACCTAAATTTTTGTCCTTTAGTTGTATTGATGTGACTCTGGGTTTCGCGCTCTCTGCGATCGTCAGACAAACTGATTCATTTCGAAGTTTTCGTTGTATTTATGGATGCGTATATAGGTGTCTTATGGTAATGGAAGGAAAAAAATTTTGTCGGTACGCATATATACATAGACGGACGTTGCAGCTCGCACAAACATAAAAATACATGAACCGTGTGGGACTGGGCTTATATGTGCATCCATGTGTCGTTGTGCGAATACGTACGCAATTGGTCGCCGTATTCAATGTTGGATTCAGTAGCGAACTTCTTTCCAAGTGGCAGTGTCAACGCTCAGATCGTTCGTCTATTTTCGAGAAATAATGTTTCCTCGCACACACGTATATACGTATGCACGCGCGTTCACACACCTTTTATCAGTCCGTTTTTTTTGTTTTTTTTTTCACTTAAGATGGGGGTCTCTGTAAGACTATGGTAGGTAAAATTGTTATTATTTTTAATGTTTTAATGCTGTTTAGTTATTTTAATATTTTTTTATATTATTTTATTGTTAGCTCTATCACTGATATTGAGCACTTTCTAATATGTAATGTGCATATATAAATAATATATATATAAATTAAATGCACACACACACACACACACACACACACACACATATATATATATATATGAAGAAAAATACAGAAAAAACAAACAAAAATCTTAATATGCAATTATGCTGTATTAATGTTAATATAAAGTCGACGTCGGACGTTTCGGTCTATTTAAGACCATCTTCATGGACATTTTCATTTAAACATAATTAACATCAGAACATATAAAAATTTAACACAAAAGACGATGGACATAAGAGCACAACTAATCCAAACAGATAACTGAAATTTTTATATGAGATCAGCGTTCCGTTTAAATATGATCACGTAGTCGTCACGTGGGCGATGTTGTTAAAACGTATTCGAGGATGATTTCCAAATGTTAAAATATTAAAAAAGTCGATTGAACTATTTTATATAAACAGTTCAAGAAATCCCTTCCGTTGATATAGGAATACGTAGTGATCAATAGGTTCTTATATCTTCATACAAGCTTGAAGTCCTTCACGTTACAAAGCAAATCAAAAATGATTTCAAAAACGATGGAACAGTTCTAAAAAACAGTTCGATAATAAATCCTTTCCTTACTTGATCAATAGATTCTTATATTCTCGTCCAAGCTTAAAGTCTTCCATGTTATAAAGTAAATTCAGGTTTGTATTTCCAGTAGACAGTATGTAAGCAAATATATGGATATAGATCCGACAGTATGAAGAAAAATACAGAAAAAACAAACAAAAATCTTAATATGCAATTATGCTGTATTAATGTTTTTTTCTGTATTTTTCTTCATACTGTCGGATCTATATCCATATATTTGCTTATATATATATATATGGCATATACTTCGCTCCTCTACAGGTTGAGCATTATTTTTAAGCAAGATTTTCACAAACAATCAATCAGTAGTAAAACGGTGGGATATAATGCGTTTTTTAAACTTCTACTTGTTTCTCCAGTATATTGGGGGAACAGATTTGGCAATTTATTTTATAAATGCCTGCTTCTGAAATATTATTGTTATTAATGTTTGAAGATCTTAGTATACCCAAATATTAATCTACGCGCAGGTTTTTCCCCATTTCACCTTTCTGAACAAAATTAATGCTCTTACAAACAAATATACACAACAGATTCATAAAATCAAAACAAAATGGTTGAATACATCAACACCGATATAATGACAATATTCTCCACACGTGACAAATACTGACGTTATTTTCAGTTAACAATATGAAAATAGCGTTTCTCTACATTCCAGTTGCTAGGAACATTCTGTTTTTGTTTTTATTAGTTACCTTGTTCAATTAATTATTTTGCTTTGATAAAGTTCACATTGGACGAAACGCGTCAGCAATTACTAGTTTTCCTATTGTCATTTTTATTACTAAATACTGTCTTCTCTCTGGTTAAATCTGAGAAATTTTCATATAGATATAACATTTGTGTATTTAGGCAGTAAATTCACTTTTAGTCATGTCTTATTGGATGAATTACAAACATTATGTCTGCTTATTTTTATTATAATCCTTTCATATTTTCGAATATGTAATGTATTGTAATATACGGAAATTATTCGAGAATATGAAAGGAATATATATATATATATATATATATATATATATATAGGTAAGATTTTCACAAACATGAATTAAAACTATAGCTTTTTCTCCAGACAATTCCCAGAGCTGAGTAAACTTATAGATGGAAAGTGGTCTTGTTCACTTCAATACGAGGTTGTTTTCCCGCCCTTTCTCTTTCGTTTAGATTCCGTATTTGTTGTACTTTCTTCAGTCTTCCACCATTTGTTATATTCATACATGTCAAGGCGTGTCGTTCTCCTCGCGGAGGTTTTAATTTTCCATTTAATACGGACTGGAATCGATAGAGATTTGAAATAGAATCTGCCAACCTTCTCGCTATCATTCCCATTCGGTTTCCAATCGATCCGGTTTTCTCCTTGGCTGTCCATTTTAACGCCAATCACGAAGACGAAGGTGTACAGTAATTCAAGTCAGTGAACGCGTGTATATCTACGTGTCAGCACACAAAAGTTGAGTACGGGCACCCTACCCTTAAACATAGCAGCTCTTTTCTATTTTTCGTGTACTGATTCAGACCCCAGCGGATATTCTTTTATTTTGAGTTTAGCCGAGTAAATAACGAAAGGATTTAATCACTATAGAGTATTAATAAGCTAATCTCAAGCGTTCTGTGTTAATTAAATAGAATTCTTACTTACTGTAGCTTTCTGTTTTAGCCTTCTGATAGGCTTTCTCAAGAACAAATGCACGCGCACATGGTGCAAGCCCACAGGCAGACTGCTACTTATACTGCTATGTGCTGTGTCCCTTTAAGACGTTAGCGATCATGGGTCTTCATAATTTTCTGTCCTTTGTGGCTCTAAATAAATTTTATCTTTTTGTTATCTCTCATAAATGTTATTCCGCCATCCATTTATTCAAGCTCGCGTGTTAGGTTATGCTTTGTTTACCTCTGTGCTTCTTTCCTTCTATAGGTCCTGTGAGTATCCAAATTTCCAAGCCCTCTTTCCTGATTAGGTGCCCTATAAATATCAACTCTTTCTGAGTGTCATTTTTTGTTTTCATTTTTTTCTAATTCTTCGTTTTTGCTCACATATTCTGTCTATGGTATTCTCTGTATCCATTTGCAGAACAACATTTCTGCTACTTCAAGTCTTTTCTTCATCTTTGTGGCGATCGCCCAGCATTCACTGCCATATAGCAGCACTGATATTATTTAACATTTCAGTCCTCTTTTCCACTAACACTTCTTGACTTTTTCGTCGGCTGTGATTTTATATATATATATATATATATATATATATATATATTTATTTGTACAGGCTAGCGCATGCTATATAAAAATTGCACAAGAAATGGAGCAGATATTTTACGATAAATTTATGTCGTGTCTTTCCATTTTGCTGTATTGTCCCAGAAGCAATCACCAGAAGAACGATTTTATAATGTTAAATACCAATATTATAAAGGTATAATGACAGATCCCAGACTATTAGATCTATTCTCGCAGGAGTATTATATTCTACTAGCGAGATAAAAGCAGACATATTCAAAAGGAATTCAATAAAAATAACAAGAAAAAAGTGGGATAATAAACATATATATTACTATACAATGGTAATACAGAAATATAACAATGACTAAAATAAAGGTTAAACCGTTTTTTTTTTTTTGTTGTTGTTTTTTTTGGTACTCAATCATGAGAGCAATAACCAAGGACAAATATGTGTACAGCGATTAAAAATCTAAAACACCAAACAAATGTTATATGTAAGAAAGTATAGCAGTAAAGGCTACCAAGCTCTTCTTATGCTCAAAGAGAGGTGGTTGGTTGGTCTTAATATAAATTAAAGTCAACACTTTTAAGTGATAATCTGAATGAACCCTACTCGGCACCGAGAACCAGTTCGGGCTCTAAGTTCGGTCATACAACTGGCTTTTAAACAATTTGATACATTGAGAAGCCTACGAAAAATTTCCACCTTTCCTCTGCCAAAGCTGGTTGGTAGTTGTTGATAAATCAAAATAGCGGAGGTAGTAGATACGTTTTCACTCGTATCAAAGGCCAAATAAAAGTAACATACTATTACAACTTTCATTTCTGGATTGTGTTGCCAACAAAAGGAACAGCCCAAACATGCAAATTACAACGTGAAGATCCCAATATCAAGCAAATACAACAAGTTAAATGTCGAGTAAGTGTTTCAACGGTGGACGAAAAGTGAGACACTGAAATCCGAAGGAGCATTGGGTTACCGAAAACTGTCTTCCAAAAGCTAAGCAAAGTATTAAGAAACAGGAAAATCTCGTTAGAAACACAGAAAAAAAAATACTGAACTGTTACGCAGTATAGCAGTGAATGTTGAGCAATCTCCGCACGGATGAAGAAGAAGCGTGATATCGGAAATGTAGTTCTACAGAAGGATGCTGAGAATACCATGACCTGAACATGCGATCAGCGACGGAGTTTTACAGAAAACGAAAATAAAAATGATATTTATAGATAACATCAGAAAGTGAGAGTTGGAATTTCTAGGGAACATAATACTGAAAGCAAGAATGGCAGAAGAAAGCAGCTGGTAACCTACCTAACGAGCTTATACAAATGGCGTGCAGAACAGGGTTTAGGAGATATAGCAAAAGGATAACATTCGCTAAGAGCTACAAACGACAGGAAAATTGAGGAGAGCCATGATCGCCAACGTCCTGAAGCGACACGTCGCATAGACGAAATAGAGGCTCCTTGTGATCAACACGTATACGTCCCAACTAAACTCCAACGAATGACTTCATTTGCCTAACTCAAGAGAACGATGCAACCCCCGGCAGAATACCACAAATGCAAATCTTCTGAACTCACCCACTTACATAACACAGCTGACCATTGATGGTGATGTAATTCAGTCATCATAAAACCATCAGTTCTTTTATGTTCTTGGGCCAGAAAATTATACTTTTATTCATTATTATGCAGAATATTGTATAGTATTGTATAGCTGGTTATTTGTCTACTTGGACGGCTAGCCAATCCCTATTGCAGACTCTTGCTCAGGCGCATTTGTGTTTGTTCAACACCCACAGAGCCCACCTGTGGTTTATACTGCAACTATGCTGAGCAGACCTTAGTTACGGTTTCTGGGAAAGAGCATGTTATCTAGCGTGATCAACAATTTGAACAAAGCCAGTACGCTCAAGCGCTCACCACGATGACATGTGACCGTGCAAGCACAGATATCGACGGCACCCAACTGTCCCGTCAACCCAATTTAACTCACAAGGCTTGGATCAATCTGTGGTATGGTTTCCATGCACTTTCCAAAGGTGTCGCACGCTGATTTCGCCCTCTCCAGACCGATAACAAAAAAAAACAAATGGACCATAATGAGATTCGAACCCGGATCTCATGGTCAGAAAATCGAACGTTCTAACCAATCGACTCTTAAGAATATTATATATATATATATATATATATATATATATAGTCGACTCTCCGTCGAGTTCGACGTATGTGGAGTCAAACAGATCAGTTCCCAGGAAACCGACAGCCCGATAACGGCACATGAGATTTGATTATAGTGGTGTGGGTTTCGTGCAGGACCAACCACACTTTTTTAAGGGCCGAATTCAGAGACCTGGTGCCACAAGGTCCCTAAACGACCCTCATAGGTTTTGAATTCAGAGTTGTCCTTCTCCTAGACCAGTTATGAATCAAGGCTATATAACCTAGTCTGTCCTGCTATTTACCCACCTATATATATATATATATATATATATATATATATACAAATATAATTGGTATATACGGAATGAATTCCAATAACCAACAATTACTATTCTTAAAAAATTGCTCAATACAAAGTAAGAGATATAATTATTTTTTTATAATTTTTGTTTCAAGCACAATCTGTGTCTTATCAAGTGATGATGTTTTTCAACATCATCACTTGATAAGACTGAATTAACTGTTGAAACAATAACTATTTTTTGTAGTGATTTTATAACATACTTATGTTATAATTTTTTTTATAAAAATAATTATATATATATATATATATATATATGTATGTATTTATCAGTATCACTCCAAACAAGGCAGTACAGCCACTAAAATGCGAGTGGTGACAGGTGCGTTGAAGAATTAGGAACAGAAACATTAATATTGACCAGATAAAATACAATAATCGGGAGGATAGTAGAGAGCAATTAATATTGCATTTAAATTTTTCCAATTTAAAGTTGACTGGAGAGCATGGAGCAGGAAGAGAGTTCCAGAAGCGAGAAGTGCATGAAAAGAAACTCCTAGCATAGAACTTACGGCTACTTATAGCCAGCTCAATTGTAAACTGATGAGATCTCACCGCCTGTTGACTACTTAAATTTAAAAAAAAAAAAAACTCTAGGTCCCTGAGCGAATAGCTCATCCGAACAATTACCATGAAATTATTTATAAAATAGGCACAGAAGGTCAACATTACGGCGGTGGGAAAGTGACTTCAACCAAGCCGTTTCTGTATTTATTATTATTACTGACCATTACTAACAAAGTGATTTCTAACTTGGCTGGCAATCCCATAGTGGAGTCTTGTCTAAAATAGATATGCTGAAAATATCATTACTTATAGATTGATTCTGCCTATTTATCAAATGTGCCATTTATTTAATAAATTCGCCGTTGCAAGTGAAAGAATGTCGCCCTCTCACCCAGTCGAATTATAGCGATCTGCAAGCATTTTACGGTTGTCCAGATATCTCATTTCTACGTCCGTTCTAATATTGAAGCTTCGAGCCAATAAATAATCCAAACAAATGGTTCATTTCGACTAGACTGATGGAATATATGTCCTCCTACCTGGCAGTGAATACTGAGTAAGCTCCTCAATGATGATGAAGGATGCTGCGGATGCCATGGACCGAACATGTGGACCACGATGTGGTGAAAATGGAAACAAAAAACTGATACTTAACATCAGGAAGAGGCAGTGGGAATTATTATTTTCTAAGGAAAGAGGGATTCGAAAAATTAACACTCACAAGACATGGCTTGGAGGGACTGAGGAAAACTTCAAGCAATATTCCTAACGAGTCTGTGTAAATAGGTGACAGAACAATTAACGGAAGCGATACTAAGGTGAGAAATGAAGAGGAAGTCGTGGAGAATCATGATCCCTCATTTCCTGTAGTGACAGGATACATAAAAGACGGATTGGTCTGAAGTGGCTCAGTACGCTTCGTCGATTCCATAATACCATCCTGTGCCAGTCTGTAATCTCATAGAATATCAAAACTGACCATTGCTTCTGAGGGTGAAATAGTCAGTTTCCTTAGTGTGCTCTTGTTTCGGCAAATAATCACTTAACTTATTTGAATGAAAAGTTATCATTCTGAACGTTTCTCTATCACACTCTCTGCTTTACGATTCTCGCCATCAATCAGCCAGTTCAGTATCAGACGCGACCATTACTAGTAAAGTGATTCGATTGTCACCGATTCGTCTATCATTTTGTTTTTCTGACAGTCAATAGGTCAATTATCAGAACCGACGATTACTAGTGATACAATTCGCAACATTTATACCATAATTGGGGCCTTGTGTCAGTCATTAATCCAGTTAAATATCAGAATTGACCATTGTTCATGAACAGATTCGATATTCACTGTCAGTCCAATTATCGCGGGCATCTCACAATCAATAAAGCAATGAAATATCAAAGCTGACAGCTCCACAACTAATATATATAAATAATGTAAATATATATATATATATATATATATATATATATATATATATATATATATATATATATTTCATTATATATATATATATATATATATATATATATATATATATATATATATATATATATATATATATATATATCAGCATATTTTTCTCTCTTCCTCTCTCATCTTCCGATCTTTAAGTGTAGATTATATCGTCTATTGTCTGTGTCACCTCAAAATGTATACTCTTTTCCTGTGTCTATCTTTAATTTATTTTAGGTCAGCAATTCAGAAATGTATTAGACATCCGAGAATGTTCATATTTATTTGTATCTGGCCCCCCTCTTTAAAACTTCTCTCTGTTAAATTCAAATCCCCACCTTCATCTTTAGACCTCCCTGTTCTTCTCTCGTCTGTTACCCCTCCCTATAGCTTTCATTTACTCTCGCTTTCGTTCCGCAGTCTCATACATACACTCTCACTAAATTTTATTTTTTATTCCGGGAGTTATTTTTTCTGACTTCTTTTTGAATTTATAGGTCTGATGAATTGGATCGTATTTACGATTCCAATGTAATAAATTATGACAATGGAGTACTAGCGTTTAAGCCTTTTCATTATATATATATATATATATATATATATATATATATATATATATATATATATATATATATGTGTGTGTCAAAATATATATAGAAAATAGGAAGGAATTGGTTGGGTAAATAATCCAAAGTTCCTTAGTATTTTAGTTATTATTTTAAAAAGAAACATGAACCTCTTATCTCATATAGTTGGAATCATATTTTAAATAAATAATGATATATACATATATATGGGTGTGTGTGTGTAAACAATATGCCGATATATATATATATATATATATATATATATATATATATATATATATATATGTGTGTGTAAAACAATATATATATATATATATACACACACACGTATATATATAATATATATATATATATATATATATATATATATATATATATATATATATATATAATGTGTGTGTGTGTGTGTGCATAAACAATACGCCGATAAATACAGTATATATATGTGTGTGTGTGTGTGTATAAACAATACGCCGATAAAAGTATGCATATATATGTGTGTGTGTGTGTGTGCGTAAACAATACGCCGATAAAGTACAGTGCATATATATGTGTGTGTGTGCGTAAACAATACGCCGATAAAGTACAGTGCATATATGTGTGTGTCCGTGCGTGTGTCCAAACAACTTTGCTCCAATTGGTCCGATTTCAATGATTTATTGCTCATTCAAAAGCACTAGAAAAGTTAGGCGCAGGGAACGATTTTCGTTGAGCTCAGATTAAGGGTTGCCAGATTATGCGAGGTTAAATACATATATTTAAATATTATACTAGCCATTATCATTGATTTCATGGTTCAAGGGAGTAACTGTTTTCCTTTTGTATCCAAAATTGGATTATGCAGCAGTTGTAATCTTTTCTTTTGTTTTTAATGAATTATTCCTATTTCCAAGCTCCAAACCGTGGAATGTCGAGGAAGGCTCGAATTTCTTATTAAGTCGGCTGCTCCACGGTCAGCTACCCTGCCTCTCATTATAAAAAAAAAATAGTTTATTATAGCCAGAATCTTCTTTTATCGGATGAAACCTGACATAATATTCGTTCATGGAAATACAGTTGACGGCGGTCTAATTAATTCCTCTTCCGTAACGCAACCCATTTTTCACTGATCGACTGTACTTCATTTTTAATTAAGGCCGCTTGATGCTCCCGTTCCAGTCGACTACGTTTCTTTTCTCGCCTTCACCCTGTTTTTGGACGATTTGTTTTGTTTATTTACTTGAAGAAGATGAAGTTCTATATTTGCCATTAAAGCTGATCAAAGTAACACGAAATCAATCACTATATAAAACGTCACAAATTAGGTAACACCAAAGAGACCGGAAATAGCGGATTAAATCACGTGAAACTCCCTATAAGATAGCATTGTGGGTCTAGGAAGAAAAAGAGGATAAACAGCATAAAGAGGGAATTATTTTACTTTCTATAGTTAGTTTTTTTCTCCATTTTTTTTCCTTAAGGCAAGCAGTGGTGCCAGGTATCCTGGATTCAGCATAAAATTTCAGTATGTGGAATTAGTAAATACTAAACACTTCAAAATCTCAGCGTATACACCAGTTGCAACAAATTAAGTATAGAACGGGAGGGAGGCACGTTGGAGTAATAGCTGCTCGGATTGAGAAATCGGAGAGCCGAGATCGATTTCAATCGAATCCATTACATTCACTTACGTGCTAATACCCTTGGAAAAGGTATGAATCCTTTCTTCTCCACACAGCTATCGTTAAATAGCAGGACAGACCGGGTTCTATAGCCTTGGATGACAACTGGTCTACCGCAGAAAGAAATGGCGGGGAAAAAATCTGCCTCGTCAGTCATGTATCGAAAGATACATGATCACCTACGCGTGTATCGAGCATGGCACATGATTGACTGAAGTATAGGATATAAAGAATCATCATCATATGTCGTCCGCAGTCGAGATCATGTATTCCAAAGCACTACGCCAGACCTGCTGGTCCTTCATTGCTTTCCCTACTTCCTGTCTACCAGAGCCTGCATCCCTTGAGATGACGTCAGGGAATGATAGTTTTCTGCCCCTGGTCAGGTTTGATGCAGGCTTCCAGCGTAAGACAGAGAAGATAACCTCATTCTCGGCTCAGTGACAGTAGCCAGAAAACTACTCAACGAGCTCGTATGAGTGAGGAAAGACGTTGAAAACTACCGTAGATTTGGTGGATGGTCGAATGGCGTTTCCAAGAGAGGTTTTGATCACTCATCAGAAGACGGGTGTAGATTCCATCCAGATGTTTCTCCATGCCTTTAGAGAGTGTCCATGTCTCTGAGCCATAGAATAGAATCGGCTCAACAGCGGCTCTGAATATTTTGATCTTGAGTTTTCTGTTCAATTGTGATGTCCTGGTCTTGTGCATATCATTGCATACCCTTCCTCGTACTAGACAGGATCTCTGTCTGTAGCTATGAAAGTCCATAACACTACGCCAGACTTCCCAGTCCTTCATTGCTGTCCCCAAGTCCTGCCTCTTAATGCCTGCATCCTTTGAGATGACGTCAGGGGATGATAGTTTTCTACCCTTGGTCAGGTTTGACGCAGGCTTTCAATGTACGACAGAGGAGACATCCTCATTCTCGGCACGGTGGCAGTGGCCAGCAAACTGTGCTCAACGAACTCGTATAAGAGAGGAAACACGAGGAAGACTGCCGTAAATTTGGTGGATGGTCGGATGGCGTTTCCAAGATGGGTCTTGAGCTCTCATCAGAAGACTGGTGTAGGTTCTATCCAAATGTTTCTCCTACCTTTAGAGAGTGTCCATGTCTCTGAGTCATAGAGTAGAATCGGCTCAACAGCGGCTCTGAATATTTTGATCTTGACTTTTCTCTCCAGTCGTGATGTCCAGATCTTTTGTATACCATTGCATGCAAACCATGCCATGCCCTTCCTAGATTGGATGCCTTTCAAGGAGGAGATGAATGATCCTAGATATTTATATTCCTCAACTTGATTCAAATTGGTGTTATTAATTGATTTTATAGGATGATCATTTTTGGCTGCACATCTGTTCATGTATTCGGTTTTTGACTCATTGCTATAGAGACACATGCAGTTGGAGGCTTGCTCAAGAGATTGTAGAGGAGCTTGTGCGTTCTTTAGAGACTGACTGATAAGCGCGATGTCGTCAGCGAAATCAGTATCTGTAAGATATTAGGCAGGGAATCTCATGAACGTTACAAATTCAAATAAAGAATAGGATGTGCCAGAGGTAGTTCCAACCAACAACGTAAATTACTACAAACCTAAAAGATCAACCTGAAAACTGGAGTTATGCTCTTAGCCTCGTCAGATTGAGACATTCGCATAGATGTCATGAATACCACCAAACCCGTTTAGAAATATCTAATCGGTCTGTTATATACAATCGCTTTCTATCTTCAATGGTGTAAAAATAGCTTGAGAGAATAAGGCCTGAGGGTCTTGGCAAAGATTATCCTTCTTTGAACCTTGTAGACTGGTGCTACAGATTCACAAAGAACTGTACCAAATAACAGAAACCACATCACTTGACGATTACCAAGATCGACAACAACTAACACATGCAACTTGTAGAGAAAGTAATGACCACACACAAACAGGCTGATAGAAATAGAAAATTTTTTAATATAATTAGTGTAACCGTTCGCAACGGCAATTTTTATATAGTGTTGATGTTAGAAAAAATGAGATTGAAGCATTGTATTCTCATTAACCAACACAATGAGAGCATTACAACTGTTTTTATTCCGATTAATATGAAAATTTTAAAGTCTGCTTTTCAAGTTACAGTATCTCACCTCTTTGAAGATTGGCGCAATAAAAATATCCTTGTTTTTGGCCTTGAGCCATACTAACATGACTATCCATAAGAGAGGTGATCTGTTTGTCATATTTACATGTTATCACCAATGACAGTGATCGATGTTCGAACTCTGATTTTTACTAAATACACAACAGTAATTCTTAGTGTTAATATCAAGAAAATTATATTCACGCCTTGTGTTAACATTAACCCCCATAATGATATTATAAACAAAAATATCCCTCTACATTTAAATTAGTTTACTTTTTAAACTCATTAAAAATGAAGTTTGAATGTTTTTTTTGTTTTTTTTTAGGTTAGAAAAATTTCTTTACTTGGTTGACTAGCGTAACACGTTTACGGATTTTGTTTTCCGCTGCTGTTTTGTGTTTTACAAAGTTAAGTTTAGTAAATACTGAAGACATAAAACTATTGAGGCATTTACTTCCGAGAGATAAGAGCTTCTTTTGGTATCGTATACGCGGGCGCGGTTGGAGGGTAAGAATCATGACAATATAATCACTAAGTATCTCTCTCTCTCTCTCCTTTTCTTACGGATCAACATGTTTTCTCTCTATTTCCCCTCTCTCTTCAAATCTCTGGGTTCATTTTTTTTTTTCATTTGTCAAATTATTTGCCTCTTTCTCATTTTCCTTTATTTCTTCAAGTATTTTCTAGTTTTTATCCTTTCTTCCTCTTTTCATCGCACAAATCATTTGCTACCTCTCTTTCTCTCTCTCCCTTGCTTTATTTCATGTCACTTACACTACAGTTCAAAATTTTGAGATCACCCCTTGTATTTTTTTTAAATTGGCCCAAAAGTAGTTGTTTTGTATTTTAAATAAGAGAAAATTAGTGTACATGGTTAAAAAAGACATAATTTTTATTAGAAATTTTATTAAGACAAAAAAAGAAAACAAAAGCATTTATAATTAAATTTTGCTTTCGTCAAAATATCCTCCTTTAGTCTTGATTACTACAGTTGAGCAATGGATAGCAGGCCGGATTGAGGATTCGGAGAGCTGAGTTCGAATTCCAGTCAAATCCATTTCATTCACTTACGTACAAATAATCTTGGGAAAGGTATGAATACTATTCTTCTATCCCACCCCCATAAGTAAATAGCAGGACAGACCGGGTTTTATAGATTTGGATGGCAACTGGTTTACAGCAGAAAGAAATGTCAACCTACTCCGAGAAAAATATCTGCCACGTCAGTCATGTATCGAAAGATACATGATCGCCTAAGCGTGTATCACGCATGACACACATCTGACTGCAGCATAAATTTTTGGCTTTCGTTATAAAAGTTTCTCAAAGTGTCAGTTTGATAATAGATTCCGTTGTTTTTTCAATGATTCTAAGAGCTTTTTTTCATTTTTGTATCACTCTTCTGTCAAGTTCATCCCATGCTGATTCTGGGAGGGGCCTTAAAACTTTTAAATTTTAGCGTACCTCAGCTCATTATTGATATTGCATTGATATTGTATCTTTTCTTTTTTAGCTCATTTCTCTCTCTCTCACTCTCACTCTCTCTCTCACTCTCACTCTCTCTCTCTCTCTCTCTGACTCTCTCTCTCTCACTCTCTCTCTCTCTCTGTGTTCATCACTCAAATTTCCTCTCAAACATATTCCTTCGCTCCCTCTTTCTCCTCTCATTATTCTGTCTTTCTTTCCTCTCTCTATTTTCTCCTCCTTTTTATTTTCTGAGTCTTTCCTTTTATTTTTCTCTCTTTCCCTTTCTCGCTGTTTCATTTTCAATCTCTTTCCTTTTCTAACTCTTTCTCTTTCTCTCTTTACTTTCTCTCTCTCTTTCCTTTTATTTCTCTTTCCTTTTCAAGTCTCTCTCTCTATTTTCTTGTAAGTTTCTTAAGCCTTCTTCTTTCTGGTATATATTACCCACAGCTAAATACAACATATAACAACAAAAGCTTTTTTTTTATTGTATTCTTTAATATCTTACCCTGAGCTTCTTGGCAAACCATAGCCTTCAGCAGTCTTTGATGAAGAGGCGTAATATAATTCTTGTATTTATAAATAATTCCGAGATATCGGACATAGAAATAACATTGATTAACACAACACCCTTTATCTTTGTACCGTGTCCCTTCAGGGCGTAGGCGATCATGACTCTCCACAATTCCCTGTCTGTTGTAGCTCTTAGTAAAATTTGTCTTTATGCTATCTCTCCTAATCCCTGTTCTGACAAAACATTTATGGGTAGGTTATGTGCTACTTCCCCCCCGTCGCTCTTGCTTTCATTATGTCATGTAAGTGTTAAATTTTCTAATCCCTCTATCCTCGTTATGTGCTCTATAAATTTCAATTGACTCTTGCTACATATAAATGGCCTATTTGTTCTATTTTTGAAAAACTACGTCGTTGCTCACACGTTTAGTCCATAGTATTTTTATATCCTTCTGTAGATCTACATTTCTTTTTGTCCTTAGTTTTTTCTCCATCTATGAGAAGATAGTTAACCCTTCACCGCCATATAGTTGTGCCGATATCACAGAACAGTTCATTGCTCTTTTCTTTGTTTCCAATTAAAATTTCCCGTTTCTCAATACTTTGCTTAATTTCTGGATGACATCTTTCGCCGTCCTAATGCCCTTTCGGATTTCGCTATTGCATTTTCCGTCTTCAGTTAAAATTAATTTTTTGATATTTAAATTTGTGCACTCATGTAATTTTGGTATCTCCAATTTGTAATTCGCATGTTAAGCTCTTTCTTCTGTTGTCAACCATATATTCTGTCCTCTTACACTTACCGTTTAGTTCTTTCTTCTCGCTTTTCTTCCCTGCCTTCTATAGGAGTTCCTGCAGTTTCGTTTTTGATTTTCTGCTATAAACGCTGTCATCTGCATATCTAATGCTGTTAAGATTTTGGACGTCTGTGACACTATTTAGCTATGGTAATTGACTAACTTTGGAAAAACGAAAATACTTAAGGCGAGAAAAGACCTATAACGAAAAACATACCAAGCACATTATTTTTTTTTAATAAAAAAGAAAAATGAGTAAAGATTTTATTTTCAACGAAGAAAAAGGTTTTTTTTGCAGAAGATTTCGTAAGAAAAGCGGGTATCGGATTTTGTCAGAATTAATTAATGTCATGACGCTACAAGGGAAACAGAATACGGATAAAGAATAACAATCTGCCCACACGTGTGGCAATAATAAAAAATTTCAATTAGGTAAGCGGCATAAAAGCAGAAAAGATAATCAAAACTGGGTCAAGCATGCGACCGAAAATTCAAGACCACCCCAAAGAATAGCCACCAATTATCTTTCGGAGATATCATTTGCTTTTGGTTCTTGTGTCCAGCGAGGAGAAAAATCTGTTGTATGTCCGGTTCTTGATATTAGGAGATAGGGTCGAGAAGGGGAAATCTTTGTTACTACCTGTTCGAACTATTAACGACAGACTTTCTGTCGTCGAGAGCGGGTGTCTGAGAGTGCGATGATGTTGAGACGAGAAAGACAAAGAGATTTAGTCGACCACCCAGTTAAATTAATACCTTTCCAATTTTTCTACCATTTATTTTGTTAATTTTCTACTCTTTCAGATGTAACATACAGAGATTTTTGCTGCTTCTCTGTTCTCATATAACTTAGCTATATTAATAACTGGCTAAAGTTTGTAATATCTGGATGGCCTAGGAGGTATTTTAGTAATTTGGTTTCTTTCGGAGTTTCTTTGGAAATGTAAACACTGATCAGGTTTTCCTAACGCGAATGAGGATTGGCTCGTATGATTTTAATAATTCTTAGTTGTGATTGGTACCACTCAAAAACTATTTTTCCAGGAACTCATCATAATTGTTTTGTTCAGGAGTGGGATAGAATTAGGAAGTTTCTTTTCTTTTTTTTCTTTTTTTTCTGAGTTCGAATACTTTTATCCGCTTAGAACAATTTCACTTTTTATTTCTCTGTTTTTTCTTTCTCATTTTTCTTTATTTTTCTTTGCCTTCCTTTTCTTCTTTTCTTTCTTCTATTTTCCTACTTTTCTTTCTTTCGCTTTTCCTTTCTTTCTTTCGCTTTTCCTTTCTTTCTTTCTTTCGCTTTTCCTTCCTTTCTTTCTTTCTCTTTTCCTTTCTTTCTTTCTCTTTTCCTTTCTTTCTTTCTCTTTTTCTTTCTTTCTTTCTTTCTCTTTTCCTTTCTTCCATTCTTTCTTTCTTTCTTTCTCTCTTCCTTTCTTTCTTGCTTACTTTCTTTCTCTTTTCCTTTCCTTCTTTCTTTCCCTTTTCCTTCCTTTGGTTCTTTCTGTTCTTTTTTCTTTCTTTCTATCTTCCTTTCTTTCTTTCTTTCTATCTTCCATCCTTTCTTTCTTACTATTTCCATCCTTTCTTTCTTTCTTTCTTTATCTTTTCCTTCCTCTCTTCCCTTCTTCCTCTTTTCCTTTCTTTCTCATACTGTATATCGTTCTGCCTCTTTACCTTTCTTTCTTTCTTTCTTTCTGCTATGGGATCTTACCCATAATAATAATAATGGACTATTCCATACTTAATAAATACTGCGCCTCATGAGTAGGAAAGGAGTCAGTCAGTAGGCGGAGTCAGTAGTTCAAGCCGAGTCAGTAGTTCAAATCGAGTTGAGTCAGAGGCAGTCCGGAACAGAGTCGCGTTCAGACAATTACTGCCAGACATTGGAATAGTGATACTGGTCGAGACTACATTGTTCTCTCTACTAAACCTGATTGTTCATACTAACACTTCTACTTCTCTGTATATATTCCTGTTTATAATATATCTGTGTTATTCCATATCCGTGTTCGAGTTCTTTATTGGTTCTACCTTGGATTATCACCGGGGTACAAGGAACCGGACCATAACACTTTCTTTCGATTCTGCTTTCTTTTTTTATTTAGTTATTTCTTTTTCATTCTCTCTCTTTCTTTCTTTCTTTCTTTCTTTATCTTTTACTTCTTTTTTTCCTGTCCTTTCTTCTTTTATTTATTTCTCTTGCTTTTCTTTTCTTAATCAACATTTGAAAATTCTGATTTTTAACTATTCGAATACAAATGCTATCCTTTCAGTAGAGGCAATTATCTAACCTTTTTTTTTCTTTATTTCTCTCCTTCTGTTTTTCTCTTATCTGTCTCTTTTTTTCTTTCTTTCTACTTTGCTTTCTCTTTTTGTTTTATTTATTTTCCTTCTTTCCTTGCTTTCTCTTTTTCTTCCTTCCTCTTTCTTTTCTTTTTTTCTTTCTTTTTCTTCTTTTCTTTCATTAGTTCTCCTTCTTATATTTCTTTATCTTTTTTGTCTTTCTCTTTTTTTTTGCTTTTTATTTTCTCACTTTTTGCTCTTTTTCATTTTTCCTTTTTTAAATTTAATTCTCTTCTGTAAGATCGTTATGTTCCCCATCTCTCTCTGTCTTTATATATATATATATATATATATATATATATATATATGTGTGTGTGTTTTAATCTCCCTCGGTTTCTTTTTATTGCTTACTGCTTTCGTTTTCCGTTTTCTCAACGACCCCATGATCTCCACACTGATTCCCTTAGTCCGACCCCCAGATTACTTTCTAATTAAATGATACACATCAGTAACCAAAAGAGAACGCAAGTAGATGAGATTTTTTTTTCCTCGAGGGGGAAATGGAATGGAAGAGGAACTAAAGAAATTCCTTGTTTCAGAAAATGGACAAACGGAAATTTCAGACAAGAAAACCGGTAAAAAAAAAAAGATTTTAGGGGAGCCAATTTTATACAAATGATTTATATATACATAGACTAAGAAGAGCATGGATCCCACTATAAGGATCTCTGGTGATACGTTTTTGACTTTTACATTTAATAGAATACAAGACACGAGTTAGAACCATCTAGTGAGAATCAAACTCTGTCGAGTAATGGTCTACGTTTATTAGTATCTTCACAAATATTCAATGGCAAGGCGCCTATATATTTAACTAGATCCGCTTCCTCTGGCGGCAAATCCGTGTAAGGATTGAACTCACAAAAATCATTGTAACTTGCAAAACTATTCTACAAACCCCTGCTCAACGGTGACTCATTCTTAGTTATTTTACATGGCTTCGTTTTGTTTAAAGCCATAGGTTAAAGGATATCAAAAATGAAAAAGTAAATATGTTTGTAGAGTCAGAGCTTGTATTTCCCCAATTATGCGTGTTATCATATCCATGGTATTCTAACACGGACGGAACGGAATGCCAAACATGCTTTGTGCTCAGAGACATTCATATACTGCTAAGATATAAACAAACTATATATATATATACACACACATATATATATATATATATATAGAGAGAGAGACACACACACACACACATATATATATATATATATATATATACACACACACACACACACATAAATATAGATATATATATACACACATATATATATATATATATATATATATATATATATATATATGCTGGACGTATGAGGGTCAAGCAACTCAGTTCTAGGAAACGACAGCCAGACACCTGGACATGTGATATGAATATCGTGGTGAAGACTTTGTGCAGAACCAGCCACACTTTTTGAAGAGCCGAATACAGAGACCTGGTACACTATATGTCACAAGGCTCCCAAACGAATCTCTACATGTTTTGAAATCAGAGTTGTCCTTCTCCTAGACCAGTTGCCATACTGGGCTATAGAACCCAGTCTGTCCTGCTATTTACCTATAGCTGAGAGGGAGAAGAGGAATCATACCTTTCTTTATGTAATTGAATGTAATCAACTCAAGCCGCTATCCATTATACCAATAATCCATTATATATATATATATATATATATATATATACATATTTATTAAAGACATTTTAATGTCTAACGTTCTTTTTATAGATACAAGTATTTAAGTAAATGCTCTGTTTATAATAAACAGTATTAAATAACATTTACCGGCCTGAATGTCCGAGAAATTTTCATAGAAAATATTCGTTCTTTGACAGGATTCGAACCTGCATCCTATACGGAACCGTCATTTACGCTGACGTGCCTTACCGATCGGCTACAAAGAAGCGTTCGGTAGACAAGGTTGAATTTACTGCTTATAAACTTCAATCTTCCATGAATCTCGTACATTCATAACTGCTCTGGCGTATCAAATGTAAACAAATGACGTCATATATTAAAAAAATGGACAAAAATGTCCGACAATTTATTTATTAAAACATTTTTATGTTTAACGTTCTTTTTATAGATACAAGTATTTAAGTAAATGCTCTGTTTATAATAAACAGTATTAAATAACATTTACCGGCCTGAATGTCCGAGAAAAATACTGTTTATACGTTAGAACGTTAAACATAAAAATGTCTTTAATAAATAAATTGTCGGACTTTGTCCATTTCTTAATATATATATACACACGTTTCATTAAATAATATAGACAAGTGTTGTCTATTTATTTTATGTTGGTCACACCACAAACTCGCTTTCACGACGCTTGACACTACATTTTAATGAAAACTCTAACATTTTTAGGCATTTAAAACAACATGCCTGCCCGCACACAAATTCCGTAAAATACTTGTCGAAAACACAACTATACTTCGACATGAAAACAATAGACAAAAAACTAAAAATACTTGAAGCATTATACATCAAACAGTTAAAACCCAACCTAAACAAAATCAACTATGGAATCTCTACAAATATTCTTAAATGTCTATAATTTCTATAATTGGTAACAGAAGCCATTGGTTTATACCAACGGCTTTCCTTATTTCATTCTACAATTCACTCTCGTGTAGTCATGTGTGACGTCATGAGATGCGGTGCGATTTTCGCTTCTAGCGTCTTATATGCGCGTGTTCATCGTTGCTTAGTGATCCACTATGTAAACAAAACAATGACAGACTATCATCGCTGTCGTGTCCGTATATTGTTTTTATATGTTTGTAATTACATCTTTGATAATGGCTTGAGTAAGCCGAAAGCTTAGATTTTATTAAAAATAATGGATAAATATTGTGAATTTCTTTTTTTCGGTTAATGATAATGTTACCAAACTTATCAGAAGATACGAAAAATTTTACATAAAAATAAATAGACAACACTTGTCTATATTATTTAATGAAACGTGTATAAATGAAAATATGCTGCCTAAATACACACAATATATATATATATATATATATATATATATATATATATATATATATATACACGCACACATTCACAGAGACACACGTGTACGTATGTCCCACGTGGAAAACAATATGTCATATATCTACACCGCAAGACAGAGTGTAAAAGAAACGAAAATGGAGATATTCCGGTATATGGAGAAGCCATATTTAGAACTCCAGATTCTGGATTTATCTATGTCCCCGATGAGGACATATTCCACGAACGGAAAACAGCGAATTTTGGGTTTCCAAAATTGAGGACTGCGAGCTGGAGTGACTTTCTATATCTAAGAAATATATATTCCAAAAGAGAAACGGCACGATGTGCTTATAATCTGCTAGGGGCGGCATATTTAGCCTCAGCCTGGGCCCTTCGAATCAGGCAAAAAGAAACCAACCAGTCGTAGTGGCTGCTGTAAATTAACTATCGCTTTAATCACTGTACGATTTTACGTCATTAAGCAGCCGTCACGTGACCTACGTGACTTATCTCCACTAAAGGGAGATACGTGTCTCGTGTGTCCCTACGTATTGTTTAATAATTTAATTTCCAATTAAAATTGGAAATTAAAAATACTTTTCGTTTTTCTTATTTCTCAACTTTATTTATTCATTCTGTTTTCAGATAAACACGCGCATTTTCTCCAATGCTAGCTAAATTAAAACCTAAAATAATTTATTGTTTTCTAGGGTTTCTTGCGGATTTTGTTTGTAGCTCTCTGCTTCCTCTATAACTTTTATTTATCGTTTTATATTGTTGATCGACTAAATTACCTACAAGAAATTAACAACATTTCTTGACAACCCAAATATCTACTTATGCATCGATTTAAGGTTGCTAAGGTAAGTATTCGACCTAGAAACTTTGTCTGAAATCGCTAGAGAACGTGCAATTAGATACAGAATAACCACCATTTACGAGCATACGGTCGTTCAAGGTTTGTTCTTTTTGTTTTGCAGCGCAGTGTTGACTGTAGGCGAGTGATTAAAGTCAGACCTACTTGAGGAGTAACAGATTAATTAATTTAAGCTAAACCCAAATTAAAAAAAAATGTCTATTAATTTTCCAGCTTAATTCTATTCTAAACAAAATATTTGTAGACGTTTTCTATGGCTTTTTAGACAGTCGTTTTCAAATAAAATGGCGTTGCGATGTTTTGTACTTATGATAAAAAAGAATCGCAAGGTCTTCTGGGAAACAGAAAAATGATAAGATACTCAACAATCATTGAATATAAAACAGAACCAGAACCTCAATTTTGCGGAAGAGGCTGCCGATTTTTCGGACATTAAAATCTTAACCTCTTTATGTCTAATGTCATTCGTTATCTATTCGTCATATCTTCGTAAGAACTTCCCTCTTTTTTGATTGGTGTTTGGGCCTTGTAACGAGAGATATTTATTAAGAAATGGAGTCCTTACCTTGTCAAATGCAAATCTGGTTGTTCCAGTGCATAAAAACTGCAATGGAAGAATTGAAGTAAAAATTGATTTGAATCATTGATCATTGAAAATGACAAAAAAAGTACATCAGTCGTAGTAAAAACTGATAATCGAAATAAATTTAATTTAGATTTGATCACCGAAATTAGGCAACATCGATTCTGGTTACTACCTCGATGTTGAACTGTTTGGGGAAACCAGGCTCCTGGATGTGCGGTTGGTGTAATAGATAACGGTTCGGAATTGTTAATCAGAAATCCGAGTTCCAATTCCCGTTGAGTTGGTTATATTCACTTACTTGCTAGATACCGTTGTAAGAATCCATATCTTCTCTTCCACGTCTAAGGGTTAATTAGTAAGGCTTGTATCTCTAAACCATCATTATCTAAGAAAAAGAAATCATACAATCTAAAAATAATGTCTGGTTTTAAATAACGTGCAGTGGGTTGATAAACCGTAAAAACGAATCTATCAAATCAAATTGTTTTTAGTATTGCTCAGTTATTACACATGTCTGTGCTACCCGGCCCACGGATTGAACTGGAAATTAGTATCTCTCCAAATTCAGGAACTGATGTTTCAATCCAACCATATTTTATCTCGTGGGACTTCTTATGCCTGAAAAACCAACATTTACCTTGAAATGTTAGAATTATGACCGATTATGATTTACAGAACTGTCTGTACTATTTAAACATACACAATTAATTTTGCTACCATTCAGAGGATATAGAGGTTGTGACGATAGAAATTAAAACTGTGTTCATAATCAATGTTACTCCTTAAGCAATCATCCGAATGCTTCATAACCGTTTATGACTTGAACATCCTAGTCGCCATGTAGTGTAGATTTCTATATCTACGTTTTTTACATCTATCCTCGACACTAAGTGTTCTTCTCTCATCAATATATCAGTTTTAAATTTAAGCTATTTTCGTTAGAATTAATAATCGACAGACAGCTGTCTCTTTCCCCATCAAATTTATATCAGATATGACATGTTTCTAGAGATTTAATAGATTGAACCGCCAAAAAACTAAGTATAGATTGACTGTGGTAAGCTATTAATGTCTAGAACTTAGTGTTTGATACTGTACAGGCCAAGGACAAGCTATTGTTCGAGGAACACGCGCTAAACTAATATATTACACGTATTTGAGGTTAACGTTTTGAGATGTCTTTATGCATGTCCAACGTAAATGCTTCAAAGAACACAGTGGAAACTAAGTGTTACAATAATTATCTTTGTTGCATCGGCGTTTTCAGCATCCCCGGTATATCTCTGTATATACGAAATGCATGCTAAACGTAACCTGTATTTCGTATATTCAAAGATATATAAATAAGAACTATGGAGGAGGACTAGCAACAAGTTGGAAAGCAGTTAGATAGATATTGACAGATATGAACAGAACTCGTATAGATAGATATATGTGAACAGAAGTTAGAAAGGTAAGAACAGAATTTAGATAGATAGGAGCAAAATTAGGTAGATATGAACAGAGATAGATAGATATGAACAGATAGATACATATCTAAATATGAACAGAATTAGATAGATATGAATAGAATTAGATAGATAGATAGATAGATATGAACAGCATTAGATGGATAGATAGATATGGATAGAATTAGATAGATAGATATGAACAGCATTAGATGGATAGATAGATATGAACAGCATTAGATAGATGGATAGATAGATAGATAGATAGATATGAACAGCACTAGATAGATAGGTAGATAGACAGACAGACATGAAGAGAGTGAGAAAATCGATATACTTGTATAGGGATCAATCGCATCGAAGGAAAGAAATGAGCAGATTTAAAAATAAAATGTCTCTTCTTCTCCTTATATCTTCATGCGTTAAAACTTTTTCTCTAATTATTACCTTTTTGAAGACTTCAAATCCGAAAAAATTATCTTCCTCTTTCTCGCCGGATTAGCAATCCATTCCTTTCACCTCTAAAAGATACATGTTTTCTACTCTTGATGAGGTCGGTTTTATATCTTTTCCCATTGAATCAGACAAGATTTTCGCCATCCTTGTCATTGATTACATTACGATGGTCACGACGAGAAAGCAAAAATCTGAAGGGAAATTATTGCCGAAATATTAAACCGACCTTGCTGACATTTACAATATTGGAGTTGTGTTGCCGTCACCATTGCTGGCTGGTAATAGCAGTAGCATTGACTTTTATAGCTTTGTCGTTTCTCTAAATATTTGCACCGTTTACGACTTTGGATTTCGTAGTCAGGTTATCAAATGTTTCGAATATCACATTAAGCGAAAATAATTTTTAGTCTAATTATATCTTTTCATAGTTTTCAACTCGCATAAAAAGAAATGTATTCTGCTTTTTATTTTTCATCCTGAAGTTTATTTTCTTTCGTGGTCAATTGTCAAGCATTGTCTGGGAAATGGTTTAGAAGTAAAGTTTACTGATTTTAACAACTTATGAGACTTTTCCAAAAATAATGGCCGATTTTATTATTACATATTTTATGCTTATTGCAATAAAATATCTCTTTTTCTGCATGTATATCTTGTGTGTTATAACTTGTTGTATATATGTATGCAGTGTTTTGGCTTTCAAAAGAAATGCATTTATACTTAATAGCGCCAAATATATCCGGAGAGAGAGAGACATTCGCAAAGAACAAGTGACATATTTCCGGATTTGCTAATATAATTAGGAATAAACTTAACTATATATATATATATATATATAAATTTATTAGATTGTATAAGGATTCGAAAATAACTAGTGACGTATATTTACCGACCTGCTAAGATTATTAGGAGCGGATTTTCCTAAGTGCATATATTGAGAAGAGCATTACAAGATGAATAAACATCAATTTATCTATTTATCTAGATAGGTAGAAAGGCATGAACAAAGATAGATAGATAGAAAGGCATGAACAACGATAGATAGATAGATAGAAAGAAAGGCATGAACAAAGATAGATAGATAGAAAGAAAGGCATGAACAAAGATAGATAGATAGAAAGAAAGGCATGAACAAAGATAGATAGATAGATAGAAAGGCATGAACAAAGATAGATAGATAGATAGAAAGGCATGAACAAAGATAGATAGATAGAAAGGCATGAACAAAGATAGATAGAAAGGCATGAACAAAGATAGATAGATAGATATGAACAAAGATAGATAGATAGATAGATAGATAGATAGAAAGGCATGAACAAAGATAGATAGATAGATAGAAAGGCATGAACAAAGATAGATAGATAGATAGAAAGGCATGAACAAAGATAGATAGATAGATAGATAGATAGAAAGGCATGAACAAAGATAGATAGATAGATAGATAGAAAGGCATGAACAAAGATAGATAGATAGAAAGGCATGAACAAAGATAGATAGATAGATAGATAGAAAGGCATGAACAAGGATAGATATATAGATAGATAGAAAGCCATGAACAAGGATAGATAGATAGATAGAAAAATAACAAAGATAGATAGATAGAAAAGGCATGAACAAAATAGATAGATAAATAGATAAACAAAGATAGATTGACAGCCATAAACAAGGATAGCTAGATAGATAGAAAGCCATGAACAAGGATAGTTAGGTAGCTAGCTAAATAGATAGATAGAGAGCCATGAACAAGGACAGATAGATAAATAGATAGATAGAAAGCCATGAACATAGATAGATAGATAGATAGAAAGCCATGAACAAGGATAGATAGATAGATAGATAGAAAGCCATGAACAAGGATAGATAGATAGATAGAAAGCCATGAACAAGGATAGATAGATAGATAGAAAGCCATGAACAAGGATAGATAGATAGATAGATAGAACAAGATAGATAGATATGAACATAGATAGATAGATAACAAGATAGATAGATAGATAGATAGAAAGCCATGAACAAGGATAGATAGATAGATAGATAGATAGAAAGCCATGAACAAGGATAGATAGATAGATAGATAGATAGATAGAAAGCCATGAACAAGGATAGATAGATAGATAGATAGATAGATAGAAAGCCATGAACAAGGATAGATAGATAGATAGATAGATAAAGCCATGAACAAGAATAGATAGATAGATAGAAAAATAGATGAACAAGGATAGATACATAGAATAGATAGATAGATAGATAGATAGATAGATAGAAAGCCATGAACAAGAATAGATAGATAGATAGATAGATAAATAGATAGAAAGCCATGAACAAGAATAGATAGATAGATAGATAGATAAATAGATAGAAAGCCATGAACAAGAATAGATAGATAGATAGATAGATAGATAAATAGATAGAAAGCCATGAACAAGAATAGATAGATAGATAGATAGATAAATAGATAGAAAGCCATGAACAAGAATAGATAGATAGATAGCCATGAACAAGGATAGATAGATAGATAGCCATGAACAAGGATAGATAGATAGATAGAAAGCCATGAACTTAGATAGAAAGGCATGAACAAATGTATATAGATAGATAGAATTGAAGACATAAAGAAAGTTATGCCGATATATAGATACGTATGAACAAAGTTAGATGTATATATGGCTGGGTATGGCCCAACTTAGTTGGATATATAGATAGATGCGAACAACGATAGATGTCAACAAACGTAGATGAACAAACTTATATAGGCATATATGAACAAAGATAGATATGACCAAACATAGATGACTAGTCAAGAACAAACTTAGATCTCAGCATACTTAGATAGATAAATAGATAGATAGATATGAAAAAACTTAGATAATTCAATCTAGGTTTCTGGATACTTATGTCAACAAACTTAGATCGATATAAAAAATCTTAGGAAAATTCCAAAAATATGAATAAGCTAAATATTTAAAAGCAGACATAGCCTCTGATCAGTAGACTAAGGAATATTTTCTGAAACCAGTGTACCCGCTAAATATTACGTTTATATATATATATATATATATATATATATATATATATATATATATAGTTTATTCAAATTTAGGTAATCCGTATGGGTAGACCTGAGGAGGATGATATCCAGAGAGCTCAATGTAAGATTCAGAGCATATATGTTTGAATAAAAGACAGACTACGTTAAGATTCCATGTAATAAGCTATTTCACCATAACCCCTTTTACAGGGTTCTGGTGAAATAGCTTATTACATGGAATCTTAACGTAGTCTATTTTATATATAATATATATATATATAACATTGGTTGATTGAAAATATATAAAATGTATAATTAAAAGGAATAATAAAATCGACTTAAAATTAATCTAACATGCAATGTCTCCATCTTAGTCAGATATACAATACGGGAAATAATTTCTATTCAAAAAAGATATTTGTTCAAACTGCCGAGAGAAAAAAGCTTCTTATTCTCTTCGCAAGAATTATACAAAGATTTAGCGGAAACGTTGTGCTAAGAACAACGCCACGTACATGAACTTCTATTGTTTGCTGTTTTTTGGTTTTTACTGATAGATTTCAAATTGGAAAGACCTGCACAGCATCAGAATAACTGGGCCCTCAGAGAGGATCAAACACATGAGACTGCCAACAAATTATCGAACATCACTGGCTAACTATTACTCTTTGCTGGGTAACTTTCATGTATTTACAGCTTCAAAGAGTTTTGAACATTATTTGGTCATATGATTTTTAGATTCTTTCGGGACCGGCGCCATTTTTTCCGTGATGGAAACTAGATTCAATAAACATATATTTTTTGCGTAACTTATTTGCTCATGATTTCGCATGGTTATTACGATATGATGAAATGATGATTAAATCTATAATAAATCCGTTATTCTGTTATATTCTGAAAGGGGTTTCTGGCCATCTACTATATTTGATACTTAGCGCAAAAAAAAAAATAAAAAAATAAATAAAATGAATCGATCTGACAATCGATGTGGCCACATGTTACCTTGTTATCATTGATTTGCTTGTTTTTTTGTTTGTTTTCGTAAAGGGCCTTTGACGAGAAGGGAAACAATATCCAACGAAGCTCTGTATTGAAAGATATCGTCCGTAAAAATATTTTTCCACACAAATATATCCGGTTCTGATGATGACCTGATTCATATTTTATTGATCAAATTATCGCGCAGAACAAAATCTGAATGGACCTGTTAGACACACACACACACACACACACATATATATATATATATATATATATATATATATATATATATATAGAGTGTAACCCGGATATAAGAGAGATTTTCTCTGGTCCCAAATTAGAGCCTGTGTTAATGTATATAAAATAGACCAAACCTGGATATAAGAGACTTCTTCTCCGGTCCCGACAACTCTCTTATATCCGGGTTACACTGTATATAAAAGTGAACATAGATATTCACTTTTATATTTACACACGCTCTTTCTCTGATATTAAGCCTTTTATCCCATAAATATAGCGCGCCTTAAGACTATATTTCTTCATATATATATATATATATATATATATATATATATATATTTTGTGTGTGTGAATTTAAGCAGCAATCCTTCTTTCATGCACGTTCCATTGACTATGACAGAGAAGGTGCTTTGATTTAGTTTTTTTATACAATTTCTCATGTGTTCTAATATTTTTTTTTCTTTTCAGATGATAAATTATATAAAAACTCTCCGGTTGTTCTTTTTATCTGAGCCCTTTCGGTTATATATTTAGCCATTTTCAAGGTTGAAATATATTAACTGTTAACAAGAAATAGTTTGTTATATACTGTATTCATTTTCAAAACACGGTCACGATATTGTGTCCATGTTCATAGTTGATATTATTGAGTATTTTTTGTTATTATTAATAAAAACTTCATGCTAAAAAGCAAAATATAATGGGTGCCTTATCATCTGAAAATAAGATTAGATCGCATAAGAAATTGGGAAAAAAATCTATTTCAAAGCACTCTGTCTGTCGTATTCAATGACATGTGCATATATATATATATATATATATATATATATATACCGGTGCTTATTGGAAAGTTTCCAATATCAGTGATAGCGATAACATATTCAGTTGTATGGATATGTCTTTGTTGTGGAGTTATTTTGCAGTGGAGGCTTGTATTTGTACTAAATCGATCCTAAATAGTTCGACGTACAAAACGTTAAGAATAGGTATTATGCAGAATAATCTTGTTGTGGTCGCTGATACTTTCGTATTCGACTAACTGTCGTCCGACATCGACTGACTCGTCGTTTCTCTTACTACTCCTACTTATGTTAGGTGGGAGAGTCTATTAACTATAGAATGGGTGTGTTTCACCATAACAGTTTTTAACCCAGGGTTTCCAGCATTTGTTCCGATCATCCGACAAACTCCGTTGTTTCCTATATATATATATATATATAATATATATATATATATATTATTTAGGAAACCAAGCTTCCTGCTACCGCGGTTTCTATCAATTAGGTATCATCAAGCCGTTTACAAATTGGTTGAAACTTCGCTATTAGAAAAGTCGGTTTTTTAAATATTTTATGTTTTAATTGGCTTTACGTTGTATTTTTTTTACAATAATATATTAATTTTTTTTTAATAATTAGTTTTTTTTTTCAATAATTTCAACTTTTTCTGACAACTATTGTCTTTCTCAAAAGTTTGATCTTTTGAATTATATACATGTACACACAAAGAAAATATAATGGCCTCTTCCTTGTTTCCGAGTCCATCCGCCAGGTTGGGTAGTTAATCCCTATTTGCAGACGCCAGCTAAAGCCTGTTTGTGTTTCTTCAATACCTGCACACGCGTCCAGCAACTACAGTGAGCGGACCTCAGTTGCAGTTTGTGAAAGTGATCGCGCTCAAACGGGCTTTGAGCAAGGTCAGTACGCCCGACATCTCGACCACGCTGACTTGTAAAACTTAGAGGCACGCTTCTCAATGCTCTTTAAAGATGGACATATATCATGGATACAAATGAAGTTATGTGAAATTTAAGACCTGCATGGACTTTGCACTGACCCTGTAGATATTAATGCCATTCTCATTCATTCAATTTCTGGACAGACATGTATTTTTGGCGATGCAACTTTCAGTATTAGCTTTTATATGCGTTCTTAAAATAATACCCACTTTTGCTTCTTGTTTTCTAACACCGACACTGCAATGTCGATGCAGTGAGATGATTTGCTAATCCAAGGTTACATTTTCGCCCACGCACTTTTTTTAACAAATGGTCAATGTCTGAACACTGAAAATATTATGGAAACGAATAAGCAAGTTGTTAGGCAAGTTCACCCCACGTAATCTTACGATAAAAAATCATTCTATTTTTTTTTCTCATACAATGACAGATAATTATGCAAGAAATATTTTTGAAAGCAACTTTTATTAAATATACTTAGCGTCATTTATGTCTTATTTTCCGTGATTAGGAATTATCATTATTTACACTATTTATATTAGGACTATTGTCCTTATCTTTGTTGTTGCTATCACTACATTTCAGTCGTTGTGCACTCCGGCCATCATCAGGTGTATATTAAATAAAAGCGCTCACTTCAGAATTAAAGAATTCAGAGACGAGATAATATTCCCAATATACTTAGCCTAATCTGGCACAAGGTCATATTTTTGGAGTAGCAATTTAACTCTTACTTCTATGTACCCTATCTCTTCAAGAACTGGGTGATCATGCCTCTCCACGACGTTCTAGCCTATCAATCTATTATCCATCACCACTCTGAGTAATGTTCATCCCATTACTATCGCATCCAATCTTATATCTGACTTCCATTTATTTAGGTATGCCATCCGTCGTTTCCTTTTGCTGATCTTCCTGGGAGTGTCAAATTATCCAAGCCCTTTATCCTGATTATGTGTCCCCCAAGTTTTAAGCTGTCGCATCCGTTTTATTTTTTTTTTTTTACTTAAAACTTCCTCGTTGTTACCATGCTCCGTCCATGGTATTCGCAGCTGTAGAACCATATCTATGATGCCTTGAGTCTATTCTCTGTTGCTCAGCATTTACTACCATATAAGTGGATGATTAATGTATAGCACTTCTCTTTGATTCGAAATGAATATCATTGCTTCTTAATACGCTTTTTAGCTTTTGAAAGGCATCTTTCACTATCCCAGCATGCTTTTAAATTTCTATAAAAGCTCCTGATTATGATTTCTCCAACATGAAACTCTCATCTTGTTTCGTTCCTGTTTTGGAGGAACATACATAGATGGTTAGTTCTTTTTTTCTGGCTTTCCTCTCCTACCATGTCAGGTTTTTGTAAACTCATTATATTCATCAACGTCTTCGAAATTAGCCTGCTATCACCAAAGTGACGCATTATATATATTTATATAGTTCAGCTTATTTTGACAAAAAATTGTGATTATTTTGATCTCAGTGAATGCAAAACTTACTTTAGTTCGAAATAAAGAAAAGCGTACTAAACTCTTATGCAATATCAGTCCTACTACATGTGAGTAAATTTTCAATCAGCACCTGACAATCGCATTGCGAATGAAAAGAATATAGATTTATTATTAATATATATGTAAAATAACAAACAAACAGGAATCATTTATCAATCTTGTTCCCAAGCTGCATAAATTTAAGCGTGCTACTAGGTTGGCATCTCGGTCCCATCCTTTCACTGTCGAAACTACTAAATGTAGCCATCTCTTCTTATCGCGCACCTCCCGTTAGTGGAACTCCCTTCCTATCACTCGCTTCCCTGATAGCTATAATCTTCAAATATTCAAATGTAATGTCAATCGACATCATCTGATGCCTTGACCTTGGTCCCTGTTCTTCTCTTTATCCTTTTTCTTACTCTCACTCACTGTAACCCCTTACGTGCAAGTGGCACTCCCTCCTTGCTTTGGGTGATTTGCTTAAAAAAAAAAAACTAACGTTTTTCACTTTTATTAAAGCTTCGTCAAAGAATCAAAAGTGAATCATGTTAGATTGATAAACGTTTTCTCCTAATTTATATATATATAAGAACAGTAAGATATATAATCCGGTGTTCTTATAGATATTTTTATTTTTACAAAATAGTGTTCAATGTAAATTTGCAGAGCATTAGTATTATAAATTAATTGATTTAAAATATGTTTTTTCGCTACACAGTTCTAACCATGTTTCAAAAATGGAAACCAGAAGCTTCGAATTTAATTTTGTAATTAAATTAAAGACATTAGTCCCATTTCATCCTCAAGCAAATTTTGGACTCCAAAATTCGCTTGAGGATGAAATGGAACAAATGTCTTTAATTTAATTAAAATTAAATAAAGCTTTAGCTTCCATTTTGAAACATGCTTAGAACTGTGTAGCGAAAAAAAATTTTTAAATCAATTAATTTATTATATATATATATATATATATATATATATATATATATATATATAAACATATATTGTTAAATATAACAGACAATGAATGTCTATTATGTCTGATCATGAGCCGTATGGTTGCTTCAATTTTGGATGAAAATAAAGATAAATTGTCAAACATTTGGATTTTTTATTATGCTTTTTCTTGATCTAAGATTTCGGCACAGATGAACCATCTTCAGAATGGTCAGACCGACATTTAACTAAAGATAGTCATCATCAAATATGATATTCTGTTATGTCGACGTAGAAGACTCCTATGTGACGATAACGGTCGCTGAATAACAGACGCAGGTCGCAAATTCATGATGCTGCTATATGAAGTCGTACCACGTGAGAGACCGAAATATTACCAATCGAACCATATGTCTCGATGATAAAATATAGTTGTAAGTTATATATTTCTGGGTAAAATTGCTCAATATCAAGGACAAAGGGTCGGCAGTCGGTGTTGACCTCAGTGTCTATTCTAATATAATATGTGAAAATATATAGAAAATAGGAAGGAAATGGTTAGGTAAATAATCCAAAGTCCCTTAGTATTTTAGTTATTATTTTTTAAAAATAGTGCTCGATACAAAAGTAGAGCATAAGTATAATTATTTATTTAAAAGTATGATTCCAAATCGCTACATAAGTTCTCATGTTTCAAAACAAGAGCCGAAAACTTCAATATAATCCTTTAAATTAAATTGAGTTGAAATTAAAATGGGCTCGCTTCCATCTTCAAGCGAAATTTGTGTTGGAATAACCCACAAAAATTTCGCTTGAAGATGGAAAGAAGCCCATTTTTAATTTACGTAAGGTGATATAGAGAGTGGTGAGAGATAGTGTGACTGACATGGTCGAACGTAGAGAGGGAAGGGAAAGATAGGAATGCTTTTACATTATTTTTATTACAATACTTAATAGTGAGAAGGCGGATAAGGATCAGACATTGACCTTTTTAAGAGGTAAACTAACTGAAAGCGGTATAAAGAGAAAAAGGGAGAAAAAAAGTGGAGAAGTGAAGATGTAAGAAGTAGGGTTTTCAAGGAAAGAGAGGGGGATATAAATTTGGAGAGGGAAATTAACTTATGTGGGCATGTATCAGCCAATCTGTAAAAATACACATTTATATATTTTTTTAATTTTTTTTTTTTTGTCGTTTGATTGTAATTTTAGTGTTTAAATTCTCCACAAATAAACTAAGAATTTAATATAAACTTAATATTATATCAATAAACAAATATATATATATATATATATATATATATATATCCGCTGGCTAATGACACTTTTATTATTACAATTTCAGTATTTTCTTGTTCTTTTCTTGTTTGTTTTCAATTTATTTATCATTTGGAATGGTCCTGGTATCCATTTTTCATGGTTGAAACTAGTTTGGTCACCGAGGTTCCGTGGTAGAGTCTTCCCACGTTTACCTTGTAAATTTATCTTGTAATCCTCGAGTATGAAACCCAGACAGCATGGCAAAAAGAGTCACTTTTCTCTCTCTCTCTCTCTCTCTCTCTTCTGTACAACCAGAACAAAAATAAACTTTCTTCCCATACGTAGTGTAGGCCTGAAGAAGTCTGAAGAATTGATCGTCCACAATATTGTGTGAACTACAAATATATCAAAAGGAATAAATTCAGGTGTCAGCAAAGCTCTTTGATTAATTAAGCCAGTGCGAAAGGTAGGTATACAAGGCACATTATGAGAAGCAGACGAATTCGATCAGTATTTATTTTCCAAGTTTATTTTCCTTTATCTCGCCATTAAACAAATCTCTTAGTACTTCATCGCATTCACCATTAAGATTTATTTTATTTTCTCCCAGTCAATTCTTCATGCAGCTCACATTTCACACACACACACACACACACACACATATATATATATATATATATATATATATAGTTTCCAATCCTTTTTTTTATTTGTTATTTTCACGCTACCTACTTCATTTTCCTTCTTTCCTGTGATCTTTTCGTCTCTTCCCTATATATTTTCCATTTGAAAACCGCAAATTAATACCCCAACACAAAGATGGCGTCTCCAGTGGCGGGAATTAGCATAATTGTATTAGGAAAGATTTTTGCTCATCAGCATTCTCTGTGCTAGTTCCGGGTTGCCGGCTATCAGTTTCCTCTACAGAAAAGAATTCAACTTGATTATCGAATGTTAGAAAGCTTTAGTCTCTAACTGTTCGCAATACGCTGATTCTAATCAATAAATATGGTGTTGGGCACACGGTAGGCAGAATGTTCGTTAAGTTTTCTACATTTAAAAAAAAAAAATGCACTCTTTTCCCCCACAATAGATGCCCAGCTCCTTCCTTTGCAGAGATGTTTCTCTCTGTCGCTGTCTGATACGATTTTTCAGCGTCTCTCAAACCGACTTAGCTGTTTTCTGAGCCGACGCCCTGACCTCGAACGGAAAAGTGTATCTCCTCTATCTCGACAATTCCGAATATCTTTTGGCAGTGTTGCATTTAATCTAAGTTGGCTACGCAAAAAGAAAGATAACATTTTGTTTTATCGAACAATTCTTTCACTTTTTTCTTTTTTTTTAATAAAAAATACATATGGGGTTTATGCAAAAAATTCCAGCACATTTTTTTTTTGTTTTGATTTAAAAAAAAGAAAAAAAATTGGCTTCCAACTATATATTCAACCTGTTTTTTTTTTCTTTTTTTTTTACAAAAAAAATGGTAACTGGGGACTTTTAAATATTCTTTTTTTTAAAGCAATTCACCCCAAGTAAGATAGGAGTACTTCTAGCACATAAGGGGTTACAGAAGATTGAGAACAAGAGTAAAGAGGCGTGTTTGAAGAAAGTATACAGAGAAAGACGGGGGACAAGCTCGATTGACATTACACTTGAATATTTGAAGATTAAAGTCATCGGGGAAGCAAGTAAGGGGAAGGGAGTTCCACAGACGGGAAGTGCGAGAGAAGAAGATGTTTAAGTAGAAGGGACGGTTACATTTAACCGTTAAAAGTGAAAGGATAGGACGGAGATGCCAGCCTAGTAGCTCGCTTAAATTCATGCAGTCTGGGAACCAGCGAAAGTAGTTCGTCAAAAAAGTTGCCATGAAAATACTTGTAGAAGAGACAGAGGGAAGCCACCCCTGAAGATGATCTTGGATGAAATTGAAACTACTTGGTGAAATAAAATCTATAAGAATAATTACAGTATCTTTCTTAGTTTTATACCGACACTAAGAATTGTTGGAATTCAGTGTGGGAATTATAGTGTTGTAGTATACCTATAGACGATAATGGGTATGTCTCCATTCATATAAATACAGTAGTAAATACTGTATGTTGGTCTGCAATTGGAGATTCGTCTCCAGCTGTCCTGATCAAACTTTCTGCCTCCAGGCAGAGAGGACCCCAGGTGAACCTATATCGAATAGCAGAGTCTCGTCTCGGGAAACAGATACCCAACCCTGTTTTATACGGGGTCTACAGGGAATTTTTGAACGAGCCTACGGGCTCGGATACCCCACGTTAAGTTTGGCCTTGTGCCACATCTGACTGCGTGGTACGGTTGGTAGATATCCTACAGCTGGAGGTTCGTCTCCAGCTGTTCTGGTCAAAATTTCTGCCTTCGGACAGAGAGGATCCCCGTCCGAAGCTATGTCGAAAAGCAGAGTTTCGTCTCGGGAAACAGCTACCCGACCCCGTTTTATACGGGGTCTACAGGGAATTTTTAGCCGAGCCTACGGGCTCGGATACCCCATATTAAATTCAGCTTTGTGCCATATCTAACCGCATGGGGCGATTGGGAGATATCCTGCAGTTGAAGATTCATTGTGGAATACACTTGATTCCCTTCTAGCAGTTGACTACTACTACTACTACGCGCCGCTGGCGAATCTTATATGTATTGTTCTTGTTCTAAGTATTATCGTTCATTACCAACCTTTGTGTGTTTATTTTATTCAATAACTTTCTATTCTTCCGTATGAGTAAATGAATGAAACAACAGGAAAATCCATAGCGACGCCTTTTGTTGAAAAATCTCTTCCTAAGACATAACGTCTTTTTATTGATGGAATCAATCTAATATGTAAACAGGGAAAAATCTAAAAAGCATCGACAATAAACATCGAAACATTAAAGACAGGGACGGTCAACATGATAACTTAAATTTTGACGTTCGATAAATCTAAATATTGAATTATTTTTTAGTTTTACATTTTTTACTCTGTATTTTATTGGTAGCAATTTTGAAAAGAAGAGAGATAAGATCTTGGAGAAGGGAATTCTGAATTTACCAAAAAGAATTATAAATTTAGTGGGCTTTCAATGAAGTCAGAAGCTATAAATATAAAAACACAACCGTTGTTTATAATAATTCACTGACTGTAATGTTGGAACGCCGTAATTTTTTAAATTATTTTATTTATTTCCAGACGTGTTTGGGCATATAATCTAACCGATTTCATACAGTTTTCTTATGCTTTGATTTTTGTTCTTCTAATTGTTATGACGTATCCCATGTTGTGATAAACAGAACAGCCATGAAAGTTGAACTATTGTAAGAACCTGGACACAATTTTACCAAGGGTGATCTTACGATCAAATCACATTTTTATACACATTCTTCTCAGTAAATTGCTTTCTCTTTTAATTAAAGCATTTTTTTAATCAAAATTATGGTCATACTCATTACGGTGTGTAATTAATGCACTGTGTTATTTTGTATAAGATCTTTTCTTTTTATTTATATGAACTATTATTTAAATTCGTCGATGTTTCTCCTACATATTCTTTTTGGTAATCATTAAAGGTGATAAAGTAACCCTCCCCCCGCCCTTTAAGTATTAGCTTACTATTATGTATTATTTGTAATTATATATACGTATATGCGAGCACAGGCATACGTATCTCTATTCCTGAGAAAACTAAATATAAATAAACTAAATGTAAACTAAATCTGTACCCTTTCTTTTATTGATTGGAAGTAAAATCAAATAGACGGCAATAACCGACATCTTCACTCCGACTGAAAATCAGCCATGATGCATATATTTTCCATACTTTGTGTCTAGCAGGTGAAACAGTATCAAATGTCATATCTCCTTATAAAAAAGCCAAGTAAGTCAGACAGGCGATTTGTAGCTGCAGGCTTAGCTTTGTTTTTGGCTTCTCTTGCTGTCATCTCTTGAAAACTAACAATGATTCACTCTAGTCGTGTTTCATCTCCCACGAGAGAGAAAACAGACGAGCCAGAAGACGGATCAGCAGACATATATATTTATGTGTGTGTGTATATATGTGTCGATGTGCGTGTGCGGTAATTTGTATTCGAGACCAATCAGTATCAGGAGAGAAATTGCCGGCACTACTGAGTGGAAATTCTGCAGATATTCATTTTGACTTCATTAGGTCAATAAGACGCGCAGATACAATAAACTCGGATAGATACTTCTTCTTCTTGGCTTGGCTTCGCGGACGAAGATTCATAAAGAGGGTTGTTTACGTCTACGCCGGGCAAGCTGAAGCGGGACAGGCAACTCCCGCCGCAACAACTGCAATTAAATGTCTGGTGTGGTATAGCTGCTGGGGAGTTCCGGTCCTTCCTCCCTCGGCGTTCGCCTTCAGGTTGGACCTGCGAAGGTCCTCAAATGTGGAGACGGCTTGGTGGACGATTCGGTGCCAGCCTTGACGGTCAGCAGCAAGTGTCGACCACTGGCGATGGTCAATGTGGCAGCTACCGAAAGACTTCTTGAGGGAGACCTTATAACGACTCCTTGGTCTCGGCGGCCAGTGGAGAGTACGCCATACATCTTGGGCATCACGATGGTCCCCCATTCTGGACGTGCCCTGCCCAGCATAGCTGTGGCGGAAAGATATAGCGAGATGTTTAACACGTTGACTGCCAGACGTCAGTTACAAATACTGGCTTCAAACGCCAATTTTGTAATTGCCAACTTACGTAATAAAAAGATTATGAATTGACTTAATGCTTAACGGAGGTCTTAGGATTCGCTTTTTCACACTAAAAGTATTTCTTCGAATAAACTCTTTGTTGGCGTCCGCAGATGAAAATATATCAGAAAATTCCAAGCACGAGATAACTCTTAGTTGCCGCTGTAAAAAGAAAACTACCAACCATAAGTAGACACAACGTTGGCAGTCAATGTTTGAATTAATGACTTTTTGAATTTAACAAGTTTCTCAGTTTATTTAGCTTCATCAGAATGTTTTTTTAGGAATGGATAGAGTCACGGATTGAAGAATCGGAGGACCGAGTTCGAATTCCAGTCGAGTTCATTACATTCACTTAAGTACAAATAGCCTTTCGTAACATATGAATCCGTCTCACTTCCTCCCCAACCAACTACGGGTAAATAGCAACACTGACTAGTTTCTGTAGCCCTCTGTGGCAACCGTAAGAAAATGACAACTCTGAATTCTAAACCTCCAACTATGAGTTAAACAGTAAGGCAGTCTGAGCATTAAAGCCTTGTTTGGCAACTAGACTAGAAGAACAACAACTCTTACTTCAAAAACTGTATGTAGCGCTGTTGAAGTAGATACTATGCATCTAAAGAATGGATCGTGTAATTCGCATTGACACGATCATTCCGACGACGTTCGACCGTACATAAAGAATTGTTTTGTAAATTCTTTGAACAGCAACTAATTTTTCATATCAGTATACGAGCTCCCAAACTGATTTTAGATTACGATCATATCGATTATAACAATGTGAAACTAAAATGATCCTGGTGAAATGGTCTGCATCCGTAAAAGGAGACGGTGTGTATCCAGTAGGATTGGAAGATTATTGTGCATTATAAACTCCTATGTTGAATTCAGAGATGCACCGTTCTCAGATGCACCGACTGAAAATCTTCCCCATAGGGACAAAACCTGACTCTTTGCAGATCTGTACATCTTGAGATGTCCTACTACAGGTACCATACTCAACTGTTCTTGCATCTTCGGATTATCACGTCTCATTGGATTATCAATTCTTTCGATCTTTAAAAAATTCTCATAATGGGAAAAACTTTTCAATTTTATGGAGTCTTGCAAAAACAAATTAAACCAGTTTATCACCCAGAAAGATGTCAAATTCTGAGACGATGGAAACATGAAGCAACGTCAAATATGGTGAAACAACGGGAAAAAATGGGTACCTATGTGGTTGAATAAATCTATGTACAAATATCTATATATTGTCTTTGAAATTTACTTATAAAATGCTACGAACTTACTTTCCACGTAGTATATGTCTCCTAAGCAACTAACGAAAGGATCGTTGGATTCGCATTGACTCGATGATACTGAGTACGGTCGACCTCCATCCGTTCATCCATTTAGACTTTTTTTATTAAATCCTATAATGCGGAGTTTCACTTTTTATGAGTGTGTGTTTGTGTGTGTGAAATGACTATATACTTATAGTTCTATATTAAATACTATTTCGGGATTATCGACAAAAGGATTATTTGACGTTAAAAATAAAATTAGATTCCCTCAATTAAATGAAAGTGCAGATCTGATCCCTTGTTGCGTTCTGTACGGCACCATAAAGAATCTATTGCATTACGTGTTGTATCTGGGTCCCATGCTACCACATAAAACGGTATCAACGAAAAGGACCATTTCTTTTTCTTATTCGTTTTATTACTAAAGGGGAGTGGCAGCATGGATTCTAAGAAGCAGCAGGAGGAATGAAGTTACAGGAACGCATGTCGCATTTTCGTTCACCGTGCCTCTGTGGGTGGTTTCAGTTGGTCGCTAACCTAATTGGGGGAGGCATATCGACGCTTCAGAATTCTTGCGGCCCTCTAAAGCATTCGCGCCGTTTTGGACTTAGATCAAAGGCAATTCATCACTGTCAAATTACCACGCCCATGAGGCACTCCAACCAATCACTGACCATTCTGATCCTGGCTTTCGGATTCTGTAACAAACTGTTCACGGGAATATATTATTTGTAAGATATCAAGATCTATCGGCTGCTTAATATTAATTTTATCGTTTAAAGAAACCGGATTTATACTCAAATCCGTATACGCATTATGCATGGCTTGGTTGAAGACCAACAATATGTCTTTCCTTTGTTTAAATTTTCTACGATTCAGATCATTTTTCTGATTTTTGGTCGAGTTTGACCATCAGTTGCCCAATGTTTTCTAATCTATTTTGATTTTAATAAACTTTTGCAGATAAATCTATTTTTTTCTGATGATAGGTTTGTGTCAATGCGTAAACATTGTGCTGTTCTCTGGTTATGTGTTTTGCGTTATTATAAGAAATAATCAAGATAAGATTTTACTTTGCCGACGTGATACTCCAGCCAGTCACTGATCCTTCAGTAACTGACGCGTGAAAAGGCGATACTCGTAAAAAAACGACAGACATCGACGCGTCAAAACACGACACTGACGTATGTAATTATATCAATTTTCAGTGTTTCATTTTGTGAATTTAACTCGGCGTATATTATGCATGTATACATTTTCTCCTTATTATATAGCAAGATAGAATGTGAATTCTAGCTTTGATTGGGGCCAGTTCCAGAGAAGACAAATCCTGAATTCAAAACGTTAGATTTTACAGGAAACTGCACGATTTTATTTATCGTCTGTTCCGACCGTGAGGCTAGTGCTGCACAAGCCTTGACCACGATAATCAAATCATCCGCGTGAGTAGTCTAGGGGTTTATTTGTTAGAACTAAACTGCTGGGCATTAATACCGCGAAAGCAATGTGATATTCCATTATTAATATATAATCTGAAACAAATACGTGGAACATAATTATGCCGAATGCAGAATTAGGTAAGAACCGTATGTATTGAACTTGATGCTGATGCTATGCTTTAATGAGACGGATATATACAAGCAGACATACGTTCAAAGTCTTACGCTAATTTGTCTCGAAATCTTCAGAATATTAAATAAAAAAAAACACAGTTAGATAAAAAAGACAGGAAATATGAGAAAAGACTAACTGAAAACAAACCAATAATTAAAGAAACAAAAAACCGATATAGAGAGAGAGGTCACATAGCCTGAAGGAAAGAAAGTGACAGAATGAGAAAGATTAAGCATCCAGAGTGAGAATGAGAGAGAAACAAATATATTCAAATTAAAAGAAAAAGAGAGACTGAGGAGAAAAGAACGACAAATGAAGAAAATAAAGAAAGTGGGAGGGAGGCTCTGTACAGACGGGGTCCTTTTATTAATAAAGACACCTATAGTAAACTGTGGCAGAAACACTGTATTACCTTAGTTTCTTCATATATATATATATATATATATATATATATCGCACATTGAGTGCCGGTGTTAATAAAATAGTGCTCCATGTAATATAACAGCTATTAAGTATTTATTAATAAATAAAATATTATTCCTCACTAGTAGCACGCCACGGAGTTTCATGCACAACACTATCCTCAGGTGCTGGTTGTTTCTTAATTTAAATTTTAATAAAATATCTGGTTACCACAATGCTGGCGTAGTCTATATATTATACGGTGATTACGGTATTTCTGCATACACACACACACACACACACATATATATATATATATATATATATATATATATATATATATATATATTTAAAAATAGTTGAGATTTACATAAGATATATAAAATAAACTGGGATTAGATTTTTTTTATTTTATATTTAAAATAACCGGTATTAATGTTATTTATATATATATATATATATATATATATATATATATATATATATATATATATATATATATTGTGTGTTTATTTTTTTAATTTTATGATTATCAACACGTGTGTTATTTAATGATATAATCTGTCTTTTTTATTATATCTGAATCTAAAATCTTTCCCTTAGCTCAGAAATAATTGTTCTCTATATTTTCACCGATAAATATTTATTTGGTACAGGGACTGGTAAATATTAACTGTTTATATTTGAGTCACTAAACATTTATTTTGTTCAGTAATAGGTAAATATTGACCGTGTATATTTCAATCTCTAAGTATTTTCTCCGCATGAGTATTCTTTGGATGTGCATTTAACTCTCTGTATAATACGCTGTATTCTCGGCTCTACTTACTGGGCGAATTAATATAGCCTACGTTTTTACCGCAAGTAGGGTCTTATAAATTAGAAGTCTTAGTCACACAATCAGTTTTAAATTTCCTATTTTATTCTCCTAAACAGCATAATGACCAAAGCTAGACTCAGTCTTCCCTGATATTTAACCTATATGTTGGAGAGCGAGAGAATAAGAATTTCTTCTTTTCTCAAAGGCAAAAGTGAAATACTAAATGCAATGGTGTCGGCTGCAGTTTGAATTCGGCAAGCTGATCCAATATTACACACATGCACTACCAGGTCGGGTAAAAAATAAGTAAATAAACAAGGAAATTAAATTTATTTTGAAGCGCCCTGCTCTCACCCTTTCACTGTTGAAACTGTTAAATGCAGCCGACTCTTCTACTCCAATAGCTTCATATCTCGCAACTCTTGCCTGTGGAACTCCATTCCCTATTCCAGTTTCCCTGAGAGCTATTATCTCCAACTATTAAAATGTAATGTCAATCGACATCTCCAGTTGCCTTGATCCATCCACTATCCTTCTCCTCATCCTTTCCTCTATCACTCCTATCTGATCTTGCTCCAAATCTTCTGTAACCCCTTGCGTGCTAGTGGCTTCCCGCCTTGCTATGGGTGAAATGCTTAAAAAAGAAAAAAAAAAGTTTTTTCTCTTTTAATGTTCTCACAGATAGAATCGTCATTAAGCATCCTACATCCTATTGCCTGGTGTATCATTTTCGTAAAAGGCCGAGATTTTTCTTGACCCCCGACCACTGAGCCAAGTTGTGACACATGATCGTTTTTTTAACGTGGGCATACGAGTCTTTCCACTCGAGCCGCTGATCTATGCCGGTCAAAGCTTGTCTAAGCTAACGATAGCCGGTCATACCACCGCTACGTAACAGATGTTACGCCAAAATGCGTGGGGGGGGGGCAAGGGGTTGAGAGGAGACCTCCAGCACGGAACAGACACTACAGCCTCAGCATCTACCCCGACAGTAAAAAAAAAAAAAAAAAATAGCTTCCGCTTCTCCTCCTCTGCCAATCTCTCCGTGAGAATCCATTGGGAGAGCCCCCCCATTTTCGTAAAAAAGTCCTCTTGCAATGTAGACAATTAAGAAATATGTATGTTGTGTACCCATTAACACCAACAGCTGAAAGAAGTTGGAGAAAAAAATTACCATTACGTTCAGCTAATGTAATTTCTAATGACGACGCTTACGTCATTAATAAAATTTAACACAATTATATTTGTAGTCGTTCATCAGTGATTCGTAAAAATGCGATACAGGACGGACAAATTCGATGAACATTTCGCCATTGTATTTTGAATCCAATAACTTCATGCTATTTACAAAAGTAATTCTCAAATGCTATTGACGTATGGCGAATTTAAGTTACTCAGTGCGAAATGATATCGACAAGAACTAATGGGTGAGCATAAAATCAATCTCGCATCCGTGATTATATCCAGTTAGATCTTGAATTCGACATTCCTGGGTATAACGATAAACTACACCCGGCAGCAATGCCTCTGATTGGAAGATTAGAGGTTTTGAGGAGCGTTGAGCTACCGCTTAAGAGAATGAAAAAGACTTTAAAACGAACTCGAAACCCAGTC
>CAHIKZ030000158.1:3535000-3675000 GCA_903632075.3 Acanthosepion pharaonis | reverse complement strand
TTATTATATCATGCGCAGCAGTAATATTATGGTACAGAATCCATTTATTGTGCCAAAGTCTGGGTTTCTTTTCTTCCAAATGAACTCTCGTAACGCTTTCAGAATTTTCAAATCAACATTTGCAGATGTTATTTTGTGCTATGCCGTCCAACTGCCTCTGTCATCGTGAAAATCTTCTCGCCTTCCCTTGGTCTGTGTTTGGCACTCAAAAAACGATTCCTTCGTAGTATAATCATCATGGCAAAAGGATATTTTCCCCATACCTAAAATGTCAACCACTTCTAGTTTAGAATTTTCCATATATTTTACACACACACATATATATATATATATATATATATATATATATATATATATATATATATATATATATATATAATCGACTCTCCGTCGCGTTCGACGTATGAGGGTCAGGCCGAAGTCCCCAGGAAACCGACATCCCGACACCGGCACATGAGATTTGATTATAGTGGTGAAGGCCTCGTGCAGGACCAGCCACACTTTTTGGAGGGACGAATACAGATAACCTGGTGCACCGAATGCATGCCACAAGGTTCCCAAACGACCCTCCGCAGGTTTTGAATTCAGAGTTGTCCTTCTCCTAGAGCAGTTGCCATCCAAGGCTATAGAACCCAGTCTGTCCTGCTATTTTACCCATAGCTGGAGGGAAATGAAGAGGATACATACCTTTCCCTATATGTTATATATATATATATATATATATCAGAAACAAAGCCATGCTCGCATATTCAATAATCCTTGCGTATATGTGTAAATAAAAGAAGTGCGTGTATGTATGTCACCACGATGATGATAAATGAAAAATGAAAATTCTAAGATCAAGGTCAGTAAGAGCAGATTAAAATTTTCTTTTTTTACCATCTGTCTCTTTTAATCTATCTCGGTCCATTCTTATCTATATACCTATCTGTATATCATACTTACATTTATATATCTATCTCAGTCTATACTAATCTATTTCTCTATCTATGTTTTTATACATATATCTATATCAGTTATTTTTTATCCATCTATCTCAGTCTGGTTTTAACCATCTATCTCAGTATGTTCTTGTCTACCTCTATCTCCGTATCTTATTTATCTCAGTCTGGTCTTATCTATCTATCTATCTATCTATCTATCTCAGTATGTTCTTATCTATCTATCTATCTATCTATCTATCTCAGGCTTTTCTTATCTATCTATCTATCTATCTATCTCAGTCTGTTCTTATCTATCTATCTATCTATCTCAGTCTGTTCTTATCTATCTATCTCAGTCTGTTCTTATCTATCTATCTCAGTCTGTTCTTATCTATCTATCTATCTATCTATCTATCTCAGTCTGTTCTTATCTATCTATCTATCTATCTCAGCCTGTTCTTATCTACCTATCTATCTCAGTATGTTCTTATCTATCTATCTATCTATCTATCTATCTATCTCAGTCTGTTCTTATCTATCTATCTATCTATCTATCTCAGTCTGTTCTTATCTATCTATCTATCTATCTCAGTCTGTTCTTATCTATCTATCTATCTATCTATCTATCTATCTATCTATCTATCTATCTAAGCCTGTTCTTATCTACCTATCTATCTCAGTCTGTTCTTATCTATCTATCTATCTATCTATCTATCTATCTATCTATCTCTGTCTGTTCTTATCTATCTATCTATCTATCTCAGTCTGTTCTTATCTATCTATCTATCTATCTCAGTCTGTTATTATCTATCTATCTATCTATCTATCTCAGTCTGTTATTATCTATCTATCTATCTATCTATCTCAGTCTGTTCTTATCTATCTATCTATCTATCTCAGTCTGTTCTTATCTATCTATCTATCTATCTATCTCAGTCTGTTCTTATCTATCTATCTATCTATCTATCTATCTCAGTCTGTTCTTATCTATCTATCTATCTATCTATCTCAGTCTGTTCTTATCTATCTATCTATCTATCTATCTATCTCCGTCTGTTCTTATCTATCTATCTATCTATCTATCTATCTCAGTCTGTTCTTATCTATCTATCTATCTATCTATCTCAGTCTGTTCTTATCTATCTATCTATCTATCTATCTATCTATCTCAGTCTGTTCTTATCTATCTATCTATCTATCTCAGTCTGTTCTTATCTATCTATCTATCTATCTCAGTCTGTTCTTATCTATCTATCTATCTATCTATCTCAGTCTGTTCTTATCTATCTATCTATCTATCTCAGTCTGTTCTTATCTATCTATCTATCTCAGTCTGTTCTTATCTATCTATCTATCTATCTATCTCAGTCTGTTCTTATCTATCTATCTATCTCAGCCTGTTCTTATCTATCTATCTCAGTCTGTTCTTATCTATCTATCTATCTATCTATCTATCTATCTCAGCCTGTTCTTATCTATCTATCTATCTATCTATCTCAGTCTGTTCTTATCTATCTATCTCAGTCTGTTCTTATCTATCTATCTATCTATCTCAGCCTGTTCTTATCTATCTATCTATCTCAGTCTGTTCTTATCTATCTATCTATCTATCTATCTATCTATCTCAGTCTGTTCTTATCTATCTATCTATCTATCTATCTATCTATCTATCTCAGTCTGTTCTTATCTATCTATCTATCTATCTATCTCAGTCTGTTCTTATCTATCTATCTATCTATCTATCTCAGTCTGTTCTTATCTATCTATCTATCTATCTCAGTATGTTCTTATCTATCTATCTATCTATCTCAGTATGTTCTTATCTATCTATCTATCTATCTATCTATCTATCTATCTATCTCAGTCTGTTCTTTTCTTTCTATCTATCTATCTCAATCTGTTCCTATCTATCTATCTATCTATCTATCTATCTATCTATCTATCTATCTATCCCAGTGCGTTCCTACCTGCCTATCTCAGGTGTTCGCATCCGTCTATATGTTTATAACATAGATATATATTTATATTTGGATATACATAAGTAATCTTTTATGTGCCACGTCTAGTGAACACTAAATTCTCTAGACCTTCTCACCCGATTATGCCTCCCATCAATTTAAGCTGACTCTTTCTGATTATAAGTATCTGTTCCCTTGCAGTTGTCATTTCCCTCATAGCTCCCTCGTTACTCACATGCTCAGTCTGCGGTATTCTTAACTTTCGCTAGTAGAACCATAACTCAAATCTCAAATAGCTTCAACCCTCTTCTTCATGTGCAAAGAGGCAATCTAAAATTCACCTTCATATATATGAGATATTACATAGCGATTCAGAGCCTTGTTTCTAAGGACATTTTCCGATCTCTCTCTCTCTCTCTCTCTCTCTCTCAGGACATTTTCCTGTCTATTTCTATGGGCAAATGCCATTCTCTTTCTAAGTACATTTTCCTCTCTCTCTCCCTATCTATCTATCTATCATCAGGACATTTTCCTGTCGATTTCTATGGGCAAATGCCTTTCTCTTTCTAAGGACATTTTCCTCTATCTATCTATCTCAGGACATTTCCCTGTCTATTCCTATGGGGAAATGCCTTTCTCTTTCTAAGGACATTTCCCCCTCTCTCTCTCTCTCTCTCTCTCTCAGGACATTTTCCTCTCTTGCTCTAAGGGCACTTTATGATCGCTTTCTACGAAAATTTTCCTTTCTCTTTTAACGATATTTTCTAATGTCTGTATTTTTGAGATGAGGTATTGCAATTCTTTATATTACTGAGACTGTTGTCCTCATCTTTACTGCCATGTTTCCGTCGTTTCGCCCGTTCTACGCTCCGGTCATCTTCAGGTGATTGGGACTGTTTATTTCGTCCACCAGGGTAGATTTCCCTAGTTCCAAAGTGTTGTGTGTTCAATACCTGGCTACAGCAGTGGTGAACAAAAACTTGGAGAGTTGAGTTAAACCGGAAGAGGCATGGCACGTGGAACTAGAACAAGCCACCCGAGTAGAGGAAATAAACGGTTCACTTCGAAATTCCAATCGCCTGAAGAAGCCCAGAGCGTACAACGGGCGTGAACATGGCAATAAAGGTGAGGGCAATAGCCCAAAACAATCTAAGGATTTTTTTTTATCTCTTTGTAAGGAAATTTTCCTATCTCTTTGATACTTTGCTTAGTTTCGAAAAGGCATCTTTCGCTATTTATATCATTTTTGGATATCTTCTCTCCGTTGCTCTTATCTTGAACATGTACTATGAGTGTCAAATTCTCCAAGTCCTCTTTCCTCATTATGCGTTCCAGAAACTTTCATCTGTCTCTTTATGATTCTAAGTATAAGCATCTCTTTTTTTTCTCTCTATTTTCCATAAAACTTCGTGGCTCACAGTATCCTCGGCATCCTTCTGTAGAACCACATCAAGTCTCTACATCATCCGTGAGGAGACTGTTTAATAATATTCGCTGCCGTATAGGAGGGTTGATTTCGCATAACAGTTCAGCACTCTTTTCTTCGTTTCTGAGGAAATCTTCCTGTGTCTGAATACTTTGCTTATCTTTTGGAAAGTGCTTTATGCTATACCAATACCTCTTCAGATTTCAGTGTCATATTCGCCATTTCTGTTAAAACAATACCCACTTATTTAAATGTATATTTATGATATAGCATCAAAATTCTGAGAAAAATCTTAACAAATCTTTCTCACAGATTTTGACAGCCAGAGTAGATTTCTTTTCCTTCCACACTTAAAGCCACCATATTGGAAACATTTAAGCAATGAGAAAAAATATCTAATATAAAAAAAGAAACAAGTTAGTCTTTCTTAGCCGGATTCAATGCAACTATCCCTCTAACAACATTTTTACCACACGCCGTTGTTTCTCTAAATGGACTTTTTCACTCAGTCAATCCAAAATGGCGTCAGTAATTTAACTCATTTTGCCCAGTGTCATTTTCTTTGGAGCCCATTAGAGAAGAAGACTGATTTGGCGCCACAAACAGATGCGGGCACCGTTTACAAAGGAGACTCACATATTCTGCAGTGTTTGTCTCATAAAACAATTTCCTTGTGCAATGTGGGCTCCATCTTCGGTACTGGATGTTCACCAGGCCTAAACGAGTTTAATAAATAACAAGACAAGTTAACAAGCGAGAAGTGCACACAAGATGCGCCCGGTATTTGTGAACACACATTTATCGGACAATAAATCGAATACGATCGATCATAGTCTTGCGCTGGAGAGGATAAAATCTAGCATTCTCGTTACCCTTTTGCGCACGTATCGAGAGCATTAACAGGACGGCTTACAATTTGACACGGGAAATGACAAAATCGCGCCGTGTTTGTTGTGCGTTGTCGCACATCGCGAATCGGAGATAGAGGCCGTCTTGAAAATGGCGAGATAAACAGCAAGAAGAAATAGCTCATCCTGTCAAACCCGACGGTTTTACTCACGGTGATTCGTGCCAATTTCGCCTCCCTTCTGATCGTCCTGTGAATTATGAAAAATGTTGTGGTACCTTCTTCTTCACGCAAAAAAAAAACAAAAACAGATCAATAACAATGTCCATCGGGGTGCCAGACTCTGTGGTATATATACAGTGATTGTTCGGGTGATCGTGTGTGTTCCAGACCCCACACCGCTTCCATAAAAGATTCTGTTTCTTCGTACTTGTACCAGATGACACAAATGTAAATGACCAGTAAATTTCACGTTCATAAACCCTCCCAAATGAAGCTTCCTGTCTCCCTTGACTTCAATCTTCTCTTTAAATCTGGGGTTTTATCGAGGTGACTAACCACTGACCCTGCACTAGCGGATACACGTTGAAGGCCAAGATCCTGAGCTTTATGAAAAAGAAACATTTGATCTGTTCATAAAGAGAACCATTTGATCTGTGCATGATTTGGCATCCGAGTCTGCATAGACCATCACCTAGCCTTAGACTTGCGCTACCGAACAATTTTTCCAATATTTTCACTGTCGCCACGGCTGAAACGCATGACCAATGGCATAATTATGTTCACCTGCACTTTTAGCATCTCCATACACATTCAGAGAGACGGTGAGTTTCAGTTTACGCAATTCTTGTCTAAGTTAAGTGACTCAGTAACATACACATGTTAAAGCCGCATAAATAAGGTTGTAATATATTAAGAAGTCAAGATGTTGACTCCAAAGGATGACCTACCAACCGACTTATCCAAACTACTAAATTATTTCAAATTATATGAATATATATTTCATTTGCTACAGCTTACTTGCTTTATGCTTTCTATCAAGATAAATCTTAATAAAAATAAATCTTAGCTAATCGTCTACACATAAATATTGGATTATCCCCGCCATTTTACTTTTCCACAGACTTAAATATCAACTGAGAACAGCTAAACAAGCTAGACGTTATTTTATTTTTATTTTTTATTTTTATTTATCTTATTGCTTTTCTTTGTTAAGAGCGTGTCCTTTGAGAACGAAGGCAATCTTGGTTCACCGCTGATTTCTTTGAACTGTGAATGGCCATGATTTCTTAGCAAAAAAAAAAAATGTAGAGTGATATCTCGTTGGTTTTTCCTCTTTTTGAAATACAGTCTGCTTCTCTTATGATGGGTCCTGCCGAAAGTTTAGAATCAACAGTCTACTGTGCTGATGAAATTAGAATTGAAGGCAGGTCAGATTCAGTCATGCTATCCCTAATGACATTTATGCGAAATGAACGAAAACTCTCTAGGACTGAATCCATTTTTCGCACCTATAGAAGTTATGCAAGGCTGAACATCCCAACACGGATTAATGTCATAATAAAAATTTTGAAGATTCGTATATCTTAAATTTATTAGGTCGGTGCAAAAATAATGACGTAATAATGTCGTTTTTTGACGTATTTTTTAACGTAGAAAAACGGCATTATTACGTCATTATTTTTGCACCAACCTAATATAGTAAAAAATATATCAGAGAACTGAAACGACAGCTATAGAACTTTGCGGTATGATAGTTTAAACTACCCTTGGAGAATCAAACATGATATGAAAAACATTAAGGTAGCAAATATTTCAGCGACTTGCTTTCTCTCGACATTTGTCTAAAATACACATTCAAACTTTCTGATGTTTCCCGCCTTTTTTTTCATGTGTCGTAACCTTTTACGATTAGAGCGACGATGACTTTCAACCATACCTCCCACTGTCTGTACAGTCATCCATTTACACAATTCCGTCAGCTAGTTTACATGCTGCTTTCATTTTCCCTGCTAGCATTCAGTATATCCATTGAATGTCAAATTCTCAAAACCCTCTTTCTTTATTATGCATACCAGAATTTTCAACTTCCGCTTTCTTATTCCAACTGTCCTTTTTGTTCCTGTTATAATTAAAACGCCATGATCGTTCACATTTTCAGTCTATTATATTCTCAGAATTCTTTCTGTCGAACCGTATATTTAGTGTGTCTAGCTTTTTCGTCATCAGTAAAAAAAATTTTCCAGCATTCACTGCCGTATAGGAGTATAAATATTACATAGCACTTCAGTATTTCTTTGTTTCTGATTTTCTACTCTATATTAATAAATTTTGTAGTTTAGGAAAATATCTTTCGTTATTTCATTCTGCCTTCGGATTTCGGTGTCACATATCCCGTCATTTATTAAAACACTTATCAAATATCTTTCTAGATTTCTGAGTTTAGGTATTGTAATTATTTGCACTATTTACATAGTTCGGGCTGCTGTCTTCATTTTTGTAGCAATATTCACGATGTTTCGGCCGTTGTACGCTCCGTCCTTCTTCAGGTGATTTGAATTTCGAACTGAACCCATTATTTCGTCCACCAAGGCAGATTGTTCTAGTTCCAAATGCCATGCGTCTTCCAGATGTTTCCCTTATCTCCCTATAACTCAACTCTCCAACTTTTTGCTCACCATTGCCGTACCCAAGTATTGAACTCACAACTCTTTGCGTCAATCACTGAATCCAACCAACGCTTTTATCAAGAACACATGACCCAGTGAATAAAAGGGTTCTTTGGATCCAGTGACTTGACCCAAAGAGTTGTGAGTTCAATACCTGGCTACTTCAGTGGTAAACAAAACTTCAAGAATTGAGTTAAAGGGAGATAACTGAGACACCCGGAACAGATATGGCACGTGGAATAATCTAGCCCAGTGAACGAAATAACGGGTTCAGTTCGAAATTACAATCACCTAGAGAAGGCCGCAGCATACAACGGCCAAAACATCGCGAATATACCAACAAAGATGAGGACAACAGTCCGAACAATGAAAATAGTGCAAATAATTACAACACCCTATCACAGAAATATAGACAGATATTTGATAAGTGTTTTAATAGATGACGGGATATGGGACGCCGAAATCCGAAGGCAGAATGGAATAGCGATGTAAATATTGTAAACACTTGTCAAATATTTAAATTTATGTGCTTGCTTGATTCTGGCTTCTTTACTCCAGAATTTGAATCTTGGAATCGCCCTTTCACGAACGACTATACATTATATCTTCTTACAATTGATAGTTAGTCCTTCTTTCCCGCTTTTCTTTACTACACTCTCCAAGAGTTCCTGCAGTTTCCATTCCATGTTTGCATATGTATTATACAAGCTCATAACGTATAAAACGAAAAACATTTGCTTCTTAATAGTTGAACAAGATGTACCTTTAATAAACTTGATTATGTCAATTAATGTTTTTTATTAGATTTTTTTTATTTAGCAGTAAATAAACTAAGTGAATATATTCTTGTCTGCCACTGGCGATCAAATCACTCTTGTCCTTTCTAGCTGTTAATAAATATTGTCTTTTCGCCATCAATCCCAAACACTACTCCGCCATCCATTCATTGACACAATTGTTTTCTTCTGTCTTCCGGGCCTTCGATCTCTCCTGTGAGTATTAAATTTACCATGCCCTCTTTTCTCATTACTTGCCCCAGAAATGTCAACTGTCTTTTCCTGATGCTGAATATACATTTCCTTTTTTGTTTCCGTTTTTTCTTAAACATTGTCGTTGCTCACAGTTTCGGTCCATGATATTCTCAGCATCCTCCTGTAGAACCATAATTCTGTTGCTTCAAGTCTCTTCTGGATCTGTGGAGATATTGTCCAGCATCCACTGCCATATAGGAGGACTGATATTACATAACTGTTCAGTATTACTTGTATTTGTTTCTAACGGATTTGTTTCTTAATATTTTGCTTAGCTTTTGGAAAGCTTCTTTCGCTATGTCAATGCGCCTTCGCATTTCAGTGTCTCCCTTTTCCATCTTCTGTTAATACACTTACCATATGTTTAATCTGTTGCACTTCTTTTATTTTAGTATCTCCAATTTTTAATTTGCATTTTGGGCTTTTCCTTTTGCTAGTAATCATGCATTTTGTCTCCTTCCTTTTCTTTCCCTACATTCTGTAGGAGTTCTTGCACTTTCCTTTCTGTGCTTGCCATCGACACTTAATATCCTCAAAGTGTGTTAATTCCATAACTTTTGCCAGTCGTTTAATAACAATGATAATATAGAAACATAAGGTAGAGCTCTAGAACTTCTCTTTGTGGTATTAGAAAACTGTCATTATCTCTCCAACAAAGGATCCGCAGTAGCCAGATCGTAAATGTTGATTGAATTGTCATGCAAACCAAAATTATTCTCACATAGAAAGATTTTTAAACATTAACATCTGACCAATCAAGTATTGTATCATTGCTATCTATATGTATTTTCTCTGCTCGTAAATTCAACTTTTTGACAATCTGATTAAAATTATCACGCTAACTTTTAGAGGTGAACACTGACATCTACTTAAATTCACGCTTCGTGATTTTAGGGACCGACTTAGATACCACAGCATCGAAAACGGCGTCACGCAAGGGAAAATCTTTTATCGCTATCAAATTTGTTGTTATTTTTTAAAAGTCTCTTATTCTTTATATCGGCTTTCAAAATACACTTTCATATATTCCTTTGTTTGTAAATATATTTATGAGAATATCTTCTACGATTTTATCTCAGCTGTGCCACCAATTAATGTGTTGCAGGTTTTTGGTTTTGTTTTATTTCTAACAAATATAATTTTCTGTCACTGCTTTTTCTTTTAAATCGAAAGCGTCGTTTGATTTGAATAAAAGATTGGAGTAAATTTTTGGACACTTATTCTTTCATTCAATCATTTTTTTTTTAATTTTATTTTTATTCTTCCCGTCCTTAATTTCATTATTTTATGCATTATTTTATTCTATAGATTTATTCCCTCATTCTACGCTCGAATTCGAACGTTCTGAACTTTTGTTCAATAATTATATTACCTTTGTGAACAATTTTATTCTATTCCGTTATTCGTTCATTCACTCGAGGCCTGTATTTTGTTTTCGTTGATCCAATAATAATAATGAATGAAGACGAACAAAAATGAGAATAATAGATTAAGGATAAGAATAAGAAAACGCCAAAAAAAGAATCGAGTAGGAATAATAGAATGAAAATATACATTTGAAGAATAACACGAAGTAAACAGAAAAAGAATAAACAAACACCACCACCACAGCCGCCAACAGTAACAACAACATAAGCTGAAGAAACTATTGATCACCTTCTAATATCTAACTGCTTGACCCAAGCACTAAATGAATTTAAAAGTAGGCGTGCTTGGTTGGGTCAATATTTTCAGTGGAATATATGCCGACATTTTAACCTTGCCGATACAGAAAAATGGTTATAGCAAAAGCCCCACCAGTTTGAGAAAATGACGGTCTTCGCTTGAAGATTTTATCATACCAACCGACTATGTTATAGAAGCTAACAGACGAGATATTGTCATAAAATACATAAAAAAAACCTTAGCAAAAATGATATCTTAGAGATATGACCATACCGTCAGATAAAATTTAAAATACATTTCAACGAAAGAATACGATAAACTCCCCAAATATAAAAGGTTGTGGAAATAAAAATTACAAGAATGTAGCCTTGAAGAACTACAGTTATTCTTTTAGTAGATAAATTACTAGAAATCATTAAGGAAGAATGAATATATATATATATATATATAGTAGGGTTAAGGCTTACGGCCATATCAGGTTGAAACACCGGTTCCCGTACGAAGGTATGCAAAAGTCGAGAAAGTACTTAGATTAGTGACCGCTTGGGAATACCAAGTACCATAAACGTGGTTGTGCTGATAGTTTAATAGATAATTGCTAATCGGAGAGCCGAGTTCCAATTCCCGTTTGTTCCGTGATATTCACTAACGGGCAAATACCTTTGGGAATTTTATAAATCAACATCTTACATCCCACACCTATGGGTTAATTAGTAAGTCTTGCATCACTAAAAACATTATTATCTTAAAAAAAAAAAAAAATTACGTACGTAATATTTAGATTTCGGCATGAAATAACCTATATAAAGTTTGAACGAAGACAACCAATTAAAACCTGTGGATATATCAACCCGTTTTAAAGTTTTTAATATCAAAGTCAGTTGTTTTTTTTTATATTTTAAAGAGAAGCATTTATTTCGTTAGATATTAAGAAAGTATTTGCTACTTCTTTTTTTTTTTCTAAACCTATAAACATTTATTTAACATGAAGGTTTTCTTACAGCTTCCAGGGAATGTATTCAGGGTACCCGATTTTCTTTTATAACAAACAAGTTTTGAGAAGTATTTGGGGTTTGCACAGAAGAAGTAATACTCAAGTTACTTAATTTTTTAATCAAAACAAGTCAAAACAGCAGACAAGCTTATTCAATGGCGTCTTACACCCGATTTAATAAACCCGTGAGAGAATGTCAACATAAGTGTATCTTATGTACTTCTGACTGTATTTGACAAATATTGTTTCGTTACATTTTTACATTTTGAAATGTCTTCTTTAACAACATCTTTGTGTAGAGATGATATGTCTTTGAACGCATTTATTCATTCATTAATACTCCTTCTCTCTGTACTTATGTTTTACACAATGATTTTTCGTCACATGACGGCGTGAGTCACAAAGTTTGTTTTTTTTATACCACCTGATTTAACACTCTTCTTTCATGTTATGTCTTTTGAGCCAGATTTCTATTTTCCTGATCATAAAAGATACGATTTTATTTGGTTAATATTATTTTCACTAAGTCCGATTCGAGATTTTATTCAATAAGCGTAAGTGTTGTGGTCAGGCATTATATATATATATATATTGCATCAGACCAAATTTTAATAAAAAGGTTTTTATTGTCTGCATTTCTATCAAACCATTCTATAGTCCGACCCTCTTTTAATTCGACTAAAATTTTATCACAAGTTTGATCGAATAGACATTGAATCGAAGTGTTTTATTTTGCATTTACTATAAGTTTTCGTCTCTCTCAATTCATTTCACAATAACTGTTTTATTGCCATGTCCGTCTATTCACAGACTAATGTAGACGATCATGGCTCTCCTCATATCCCTCCTCTGACTGATCTGTGAATTAACATGTGTCTTGGTGGAAATAAGCGTTTTCACATAATCTTCTCCGAGGTTATAATAGTTTTCATGCTTCTAAACTGGCTGCTACCCAAGGCTAAAGATTATAATCTGATTCGTTTTCACCTATAACTGGTAGATGAGGAGGTGGATTATTGACGTTTTGTCGTGGTAGGATCCACCTAATTTGCATAGTGGAGTACCGACCATATAAATATGATTGGTACCGGGAAGACGAGGGAGGAATCAAGAGATTCAATCCAGAGACTCTGCCCGACTGCGACTAAGTTAACCCATTCTCCAGGAACGGTCTTCCCAAGAATATACAAAAGACTATATGTAAATATTGTGTACACTTTCTTGTTTCAATACATTTTGTTCTAAGTATATTTTGTGTTGTATTATTATTCCATGCATTAGTCAAGTTGCAACACGTTTCGAATGGTATTTTTACAAAAAACTGAAGTCAAAAGACCTGGCAGGAATTTGTGAGTGTGTGTTAAAAACTTAGGGAGAAAACTAATCGCCAAAATTATTTCCTACCATAAATCTATGTTTGCCATGGGAAACTGTTCAATTTGAATCAGCTGATAGAATCATTTTTATCTTATATCTGTATGGCTGATGATAACCTCTAGGATAGTAACTCATAGCGCCTTCTTACACTAACGTTTTCAGCTGACACGATGTAAAAAGAGTATGTTGAAGCAATTGCTAAGTCTGCTGCTAAGAAAGTTAGTTTAGTACAATGTGATAGACGATTTGTTTCGCCAGAATCTATCTTACATATTTATAAGTCTCCTATTCGTCAATGCTTTGAATATTGCTGCCACATCAAGTCTGATGTTCCTGCTAAAAAAATCCAAAGAAAAATCTGCAATATTATTGGTCCTGACCGAGCATCTCGGCTCCAGTCCCACCGCCGTACGTAGCTTCCCTGTGCCTTTTCTATAAATACTTTCATGGTAATTGTTTTGATGAGCTTTCCTCTTTGGTGTGTGTGTGTGTGTGTGTGTGTGTGTGTGTGCGCGCGTGCGTGTGTGTGTGTTTGCGTGTGTGTGTGTGTGTGTGTGTGATTCCTGATACCTGTTCTTATGTATAAAGCAGTGCTCAATGGAAATACCAGATGTTGTAAGCTTGGATGTGCGGGTGGGGTAATGAATAATGGCTCGGAATGATTAATCGGAGATACGGGTTCCAATTTCGGTTACGTTCGTTATATTCACTTATACGCAAATAATCTTGGGAAAGTTATGTATTCACCTCTTCTGCCTCAACCCCAGTTGTGAGATAATTAGAAAGATTTGTATCAATAAATAATTATTTTCTCCGCCCAAAAGTTCTTACAATCTAAAAAAAACATTTTTCTTTTTTACTGCTTTGCAAGGCATTTAAACCTTACAAAGCAGTAAAAAAACAAACAAACAAAAAAACGAATGAATCACTTAACAGGAGAGGCCATGAATGTAAAGACAGGACTAGATCTCATCGCAGCAACGGCATATGAATTTGCAGTTGAAATGGTGATTTCTGTGCTAAGTATTTTTTCCTATGGCACTTTTCGCCTGTGGGTGTCTTTCCTGGTCTCTTTCTTTTTACTTGAGTTTGATCTTCAAATACTTAAATGCTATATCAATTGTTATCTTCTGTCTTCTTAATTCTTGTCCTTTTATTATCGTTATGAGAACTTACCTATAACGATAATGGACTCATCCTGACACTATAAATACTGCGCCTCTCAAGAGGAAAATGAATGAATGGTGTAACGAGCACCACGTCATGACTGTTGAACTCTCTGCTTTGGCAGAGAGGAACCCGGACGAAGCTTTGCCGAAGGGTAAGTTTTCGTCCGGGGAGGTAGACAGGCCCTGAATCCGTCTAGGCGGGTTCAAAGGGTATATCTTTGGCCGAGCCCACGGGCTCGGGAAACCCACATTAAACTCGGCTTTGTGCCACATGCAACCCTCGTGGGTGGTGGCTAAATACCGAATGAACGGTGTAACGAGCACCAGGTCATGACTGTTGAATTCTCTCCTTTGGCAGAGAGGAACCCGGACGAAGCTTTGCTGAAGGGAAAGGTTTCGTCCGGGGAGGTAGACAGGCCCTGAACCAGTCTAGGCGGGTTCAAAGGGTATATTTTTGGCCGAGCCTACGGGATCGGGAAACCCACGTTAAACTCGGCCTTGTGCCACATGCAACCCTCGTGGGGGGTGGCTAGATACCGAATGAATGGTGTAACGAGTCGAGACAATATTAGTTCACTCTAAACCAGACGGACAGTCATTACTAACACCTTCAACTCTATTTCTGTTGTAATATATCTTTGTTATTCTACTCTTGTGTTCGTGTTGTTCTTCCTTGGTTCTAACCTTGGACCATAACTGTGATGCGAGGATATTGGACCATAACAAGTATGCTCTCTCCTTTATAGAACATTTTTCTCATTTTCTCTAACACTCAGTAAGCCCTTGCATCTTAGTGGCTTTATTGTCTTGCTTGAATTAAAATGATTTTAAAAATGCACGTTTATGAATTCAGCGCTGTCTTTTCTACAAATGGTTTAAGTGAAGACTAGTGACACATGAGTCAAAAGGAGATAACACCCTGCATTTGCCATTCGTCTTCTCTTTCTTTGTACGCGCTTATAGGAAAACAGGGTCTTCAAACAGTCCACGTTTGGCCTTTAAAATATTATGCCGGCAAGTTTCTCAGTTTCTTTTGTACGTTAAATGTTATTTCATACATGGTGCATTTCGAATTCCTCTTAATTTGACAAGAATTCTATTAAGACTATCCACGTTTCCTATCGACTCGGGATGAGAAATTGGAGGACCTAGTTCGAATTCGTCATGTTATTTACATTCACTTGCATCCATATACCCTTGACAAATTTATATTTCCATCTCCCCCACTCCCGTCACCGGCTCTGTGTTGAATATCATGACAGGCTGGCAATCAGTCTACCACAGAAAGAAACGGCAAGCTGCTACAGGAAAATCTTCTACCGAATCAGTCATGAGTCGAAAGAGACATTATCACCCAAACGTGTATTACGAATGGTACTTAACTAACTGACTGACTGATATGGAATTTAAAGACATGAGTGGTGTATAAACGGTGGGTTAGGAGTGTTTATTTGTGGTGGTCCAATATAACCTAACTCCGTAAACTTCGTCATCCATATCTGAAAAAACCGACTCGGTTCTAGGAACAGGATGGCTGGAAAATGGAACCAACACAAGCAACGTCGACTATCACAGAAATATCTTTCTCAACTGCTTATCTCGCTTCTATCGATCGTTTAGTGGAATAGTGATTTCAAATTTTCATTGTATAAGGTTCAATCCACGTGATTAATATTCAATATTGAATTACGTGCATTGATAGATTATTAGCTTATATTGAAAAAATCCTTTTTTATTATAAAGCTACGAAATTACTGATATACTTACATATATACATACATTTTTACCTCCACCGCGTATATTTCCTCACAATATATTTTTTTATTAATATATAATTTATAGCTATGTTATTCTAAATCGAACACTATTTTATTGACATTAGCACACACATTGTGCGATATTATATATATATATATATATATATATATATTTTATGTATTGTCATCTCCAGAGAGACTGTTTCACTGTATCATAACTCATCAGTGTGACTAGACATCCGATTGCCTCAAGCCGGGATCGAAAGACGACTGATTTGGCATCAGTCAGAGATTTTTTCCCCTAAGCCATCGGCTCCCGGAAGAGAGGAAGGTGAATTTACACACATACACACACACAGACACACACACATATATATATATTTATATATATATATATACATATACATTCTTATATATATATATATATATATATATATATATATATATATATATATATATATACTACAATGAATCGCTCATACAAAAAAGTAAATTAGTGAAGTTAATGATATAAAATGGTGAATTCCTTCGCTAACAAAATTTTAAAGATACATTAACCAACCAACCAATCACTCGATGAATTTTATGATTCTTGTTTTTAAAAATTATAAGCTGTATAAGGTCTTTCTTTAATACGCAAGTACTTTCGACTGTACATTCAGTCATCCTCAGGCATGGAATTTTTTTTGGGGGGGGGGAAAAATTTAAAACGAAAAAATATAATGCAAATCGAAATATGTTTTTTTTTAATGTGTTATTGTTAACGGATACAAACTTTTGGAACGTGCAGTCGCAACGCTAAGGTTGATTTTTTTTTAAATTTAAGTGCGTGCGTTTTTACTAATAAGACAATTTGTGAATTTGTTGTTGTATGAGTTTATCAGTCAATGTGGCAGGAACTAAATAGTTCAATATATAGAGTAATATCTCAGTTGTTATCCCGAAAAACTGCACATCGGATCGGTTCTTTTAAATCAAATATAGATATGCACGATGGTGGATTGAAAATTTCGTAGACTGACTATGAAGGATTGATACTATAGCTGTGAAATCTTTCATGCATTAATTTTAACTCTTCTTATTAATGAGTGCATTTTTCATTTCCAGGTAAACTGAGAGTGGAAATTAATACGTGCAACATTTCACAGCTGTCGCATCGCTCCTTCATAGTCAAGCAGTGATCTTTTTAGTTCAGACTGCTATTAATTTTATTGCATACTTGTATTTGAAATAGAAGCCGTTTTATTTAGCGTGTTTTACATTAGGACACGAGCCACAAGCCACACAATGAGAAAATGAGGCTTAGAAAATTTATCACAGGTCATATTGAAGGCAAGACGAACAGTGAAAAACAGCGCAACGACCTTGTGCAAATGGCTGACAGGACAGAATTTAGGAGTTAAAATTACTCAGAGATGAAAAAAAAAAGACAGGAAATTGAGGGGAGCCATAATCGCCATCGTCCAACAATCGGGTTTCCACCAAATATAACGTTTGTATTAAAAAAAAAATGTTGGATTAAAAATAAATCAATTAATTATATATATATAGTGATTTTCTAAGCCCGGCTTAGATGTGGCACAAGGCCGAAAGGATGGGGCACCGAGTGAGGATCGAACTCATTACTCAGTCGTAATTGATCTAGCAAGACAAGCTTTCTAACCATTACACCACGTCAAGGTTATGTGTATGTGTGTGTGGGTGTGTGTGTGCAATTATGTAAATGCGTCTGTGTATATGTCGGTGTTTGAATACATGTGTGCGTGTCCAGAATCTGTAATTCTGTGTGTGCTTATATATATATATATATATATATATATATATATATATATATATATATATATATATATATATATGTAGTTGTATTGATAAGAGTTTGAGACCCTAGAGTTCATGCCCATGCGATCGTCAGGGGCGTGAAACGCTGGGTCACAAACTCACATCAATACAACTCTCTCTGTTAGCTCTATCACTGATATTGAACGCTTTCCAATAAGTACCGCGCATATATAATATACATGTAATATATATATATATATATATATATATATATATATATATTTTATTTATATATACTATGTGTGTGTGTATATATGTGTGTGTGTGTATTTATATGTAAGCTTTGTACATTTAGACGTGAGTGTACATTGGTACCAGGGCTTCTTGCACAAGATGTGTGTCCAATAATGAATGTATGTGTAAATCAGTGTACATACATTTGTGTTTCTGCATCACTGTCTTTGTGTGTGTCTGTGCGTATGTGTGTATTGGGCATAATTTCCTTTGCCACGTTATGCAAAGAAAATATGAATTATTCGTCCCTGCAAACGCTGTACGCGTTCTGACATCAAATCAACGGCGATTGATTAAAATATTGACAAGGATATCTATAGAGGTAGCAGCATTTTTTTGCCTTTTTTTTTTCTTTCTTTTGCAATTGCACTGGATAGTTCTGCTAGTATGGAAGACTGATTTACCAAAATACTCAAAACGTACTACCGTTGCATACCAGTGATTTTTTTTGTTCACCCAAATTATGGTAATATTAATGTTAGCCGTTTCCTTATAAATATTCGGCGTTAATTGAGCGATAATCCATTTAATTTCGCCTTAAATTTATAAAATACTAAACTGTTTTTTTTTTTTTTCAGGAAAATAGTTTTTTCAAGTCCAATAGCTGTTATATCTCTTTCCAGGATTGATAAGGGTTACCTTCCTAATCTTTGAAATACTGTGAGACGACAACATTTTGATTTTTATCATCATTTAACCTTCGAGATATATGTGGTCGATCGATGTATTCTCTCTTTTATATATATATATATATATATATATATATATATATATATATATATTTGTGTATATTTAGGCAGCATATTTTCATTCAAACAGGTTTGGTTAAATAGTTTAGATATATCCTGTCGATTAGTGATCCTTTAAAGTTCGCTGATTAATTTTTGAGTAGATTTAGAAAATTGAGTAAGAAAAATACCAAACATTTCACTCGAATGGTTTTTATTTTCAAAAGTATTTTCAGTCTAATCTGGGACCATCTTCAGGGCGTTAATTTGTCTGTCAATATGTATATGTGATTCTGTAAATTTAAATCATTTCAACTGTTCGCTTTTTTTCTACTGCTTATTCAGTGTTCAAGATTTCAAATTCAAATTACTCGTGTTTTTTTTCGTTCTTCTTTCCAGTATAAGGGAAATATTTTTTTTGTTTTTACTCATATATATATATATATATATATATATATTGTTTTTGCTCGTACGTAGATATATATATTTTTTCAGGTGCATTTAAGGACATTGTTGCTATACTCATATTTGACTTTCTTTATTTTGGGCTTTAATCTCTATCTATAAATGCAGGATGTGCGTGTATGCGTGTGTGTGTGTGACGAATGCACCGCCGCAATTTTCGACGGATTTGCACCAAAATTTACATGCACATGCTCCAAGTTAGTGGGAAGGCCAAGACTGACTTTACATTTCCCAACTCCCATCGATAGTGGAAATAATCGATTTTTTTCATGCTTCTACGGCAGTTTTCATGTAGTTTGGTGCCATTTTGTACTGACTAGAGTGAGACCCAATAGCTGGCTGCTACGAATAGGCAGAAAGATTCTACTGGCCAGCGTGAGAGCCAACAGCTGACTGACACGAATGTTAACTAGCATGCTAGCATGCAAAAAAAAAATTGATAGCTGCATTCGTCACAAGTGGGAAAATTTAAATCTGCATGGCACTTTACTCCAATTGGCTCATTCGCTTGCTTAAACTCAACGTTGATTCTGATTCCGCAGAACTGGGGTGGGTGTGAAAAAGTATTTGTTGTTAACATTCTTTTTTCATTCGGTTTTTCCAGTTACGAGTCCTTTTTTAAAGCTGATCGTTTTGTGTTCATTTTCTTTAGTTCTTTTTTCGTAACAGATTTAATGTTTAGTACAGAGCTTAGAAAAATTTCGCAGTGTGATATAGGCAAGAAGTAAGGCATGTAGCAACATCAGCACAGCAAAGGGCACTCCTTTAAAGACAAGGAAGGGGAAAAATTATTTTAAGTCAAGTGATAGTAATTGCTGTATTTTTGAATCAAGCACGGGCAACGCCGGGCCCTGCTGCCATTTCTCTTATATAAAAGGATTCAAGTTTTTTTTTAATTTTTATTTGTTATTGTATTTATGTAATATAGATGTATTTTCAACTAATATCCGTCTAAACAGTGAGTGGTGAGAGGACTGTTCATTTAAGTGCTGATATATTGAGCTATGTTCAGCCAATTGAAATGTAAGTCTTTTTTTAGGAGATTGTATTTCTGATAAAAATGTCAATACGTACGTCGGCTTTACTACGAGGATTCTAACAAAAACGCATGAGGTTACTGTGTGTGAGAGAATATGACAAAAAGAAAACATCATTAAAAAGACAGAAGATATCGATTGACATTGCATTTAAATTTTGAATATCAAATTTGACTGGAAAGCAAGAAACCAAAAGGGAATTTACTTTGCAAGAAGTACGAGAGGAAAAACTTTTCGCATCAAATTTGAGGCTACATTTTTCAACTGTAAGATGATGAGACCTTACCACGAATCTAGTACGGCGCTTCCATTCATAAAGTCTTGATAACATAGAGGAAAGTTCATCCGAGCAATTACAATGAAAATATTTATAGAACATGCTGAGGGGATCTACGTTACATCAGAGGAAAATGACTGAAGTTGACATGCCACGTCAAATAACATTGCAGACTCTTCTTTGGATTTCATCAAGTATCTCTAAATTTTATGACAGGGTCATCTGACCAAATCTGACAGCGATATTCAGCATATTGAAGAATAGTAGACTAATATATAAGAAGGATTGTGACGAGAAAAATTGTTTGGACCAACCTTCCTAGCAAAAGCCCATGAAATTTATTCAATATCATGTCGGCGAAAACGCAAGGATTCCATCCAGTGGAGGTTATTAACAGCCATGCTGATAGGAGGCTCTCTCTCAGACGATTAAAACAGAGCAGTTTGGTGGGGCGTTAAGCCATTTCTTGTCCCAGTTAGCAACAGATTGTAGGTCACTATTGAGCTCAGCTACCATTTTGACATTATCGAACAGATCAAACTTACTATTAATACAATAAATCGTTGTGTTATCAGCAGAGATAGCGAGTTGGGATCATCAGGAATGTCGTTGATGCAAATTAGGAAAAACGTAAGTTCCAATGATAGAACACTGTAGAAACCTGCATTAATGCAAAAGGTTCTACAAGTGTGGCTGTTTAAGAGAACTTTTATTTTGCCATTTGATAAAACAGATTGGATCAGATCAAGAATTCGCTCAGAAATTCCATAGACCAGCATACCAAACCCTGTTAAATGCCTTCCTGATATCTAAAGCAATATTCCGAGCTTCAAGATTTTTATCTTAAAAAGATTGATAGACTTTTTCAGCAATCATCGCTACTACATCAGCAGGTGACCTAGAGAAGCGAAAGCCATATTGCTTTTTCTTGCAAGAAAACCCAGCCATGTGGGATGCTGAACCGATCCAGAATTAATAAGAACGACTATTTAAATTGTTCGGACTATCATCGTAATCTTTGTTGCCATATTTATCACAACGTTTCGGCCGTTGTATGCTCCCGCCTTCTTCAGGTGGTTGGAATGTCGAATTGAACCCTTTATTTCGCTTGCTGGAGTAGACTCTTCTAGTTCCACGTGCCATGTCTAATGGATATCAGTTATAAGTTATCTCCTGTTAATTCCCCTCTCCAAATTCCCCACCGCTTTAACCAGGTATTGAACTCACACTCTTTGGGTTTTGTCACTGGATCTAACTAACGCCTTTATCCACTGTGCCAGACGGGGATTAACAGGAGATAACTGATAACTGACATCTGCATCTACAGCAGCAGATATACCTTTCACAATGTATTGTTAATACAGATGTAAAATCAACGGATGTGAAATGACGTTAAAATTTCAGAAAATGAATATTCAGTCCGTCTGCCAACAGTCCTATGTTAATTCACGAGACCTAGCCATAAGTCGACAAATCTCAGAGCAGAAGTGATGTATGTCTGGGTATTTTCAGGACGTCAAGGTACGATGACGCCGTCTGCCATTACCTTAACATCCACCATTCACATAACTTTTGACACGTCATTATATAATATCCGGCGTTGCTTTATAACTGAAAAAGTTGCATATTTTCCGTCAATCGATGTTGGCATCTCAGTCCAGGCAATGAATTGAATTTCGAATATTGACTTTTCAGACAAAGCATTTATTTGTTATATAGTGGCGCAGTAAAATTGCCATAATTTAATTTTCTCCCCAGGCTCTTTGTCGCACTATAATAATGACTAGCCACTTGTATCTGAGGATGCCCGTCTATTTGGGCGGCTTGCCAATCCTTGTTGCAGACATCTAATCAGGCACATTTGTGTTTATTCAACCCCCACATGGTTTATACCGCTAAGCGGACCTTAATTACAATTTCCTGATAGACAGTCTGAACAAGGCCAATGCGCTCAAACTCTCAGTCACGATGACTTATGACTTCGTGTTAGCACAAACATCGACGGCTCCCAAGGATTCCCGCTTTACCGAATTTCACTCACATGTCTTTGGATGTCTTTTAGACACTTTCCAAAGTTGCCACCCACTAGGATCGCTTACTCCAGACCGATAACTTCAAGAAATCATTTTCCTGACAAATCGAGCATAGTGAGATTCGAACCCGTGTCTTATGACCAGAAAGCGAACGTAATTACCAGGTTCCCATACTATGCTCGGCTTCTTACACGATATTAATTGCTTCTGAGATTGTATCCTTTTCATCTTGTCTCCGTAATTTGAAAACTTTATATTTCTTTTTCTGTCTGTGAGAAGACGAAGCTCAAATTGCTGGGACACTGATTATAGGAACGTGGGTCAAACTACTTGATTAGTCCTGAGCTTCGCCTGACAAAGGTACGATAAAGGATATTTATCAATGTCTTGGACGGCTGACAGTGGCATTAATCATGGCAAATGTACAGGAATTATTACATGAGTAGAGACAGGTGAAATATTTCCTCTTTATTTGTTGGGAATTGGTAAAAATAACGTGAATATTTCTACAAGTCTGCGATAAAATTTTCGAACATTATTCAGGAAATTCCTGTATGAATTCCTGAAATGAAAAGTCATTATGTCCATTCGTACTAACCTCTTTATCTTCGTCGTTAGCACCTCAAAGTTTCGACCTTCTGGTAAAAATGTATCCTGGTAATTTTTACTCATAGATTCAGTTATGCTTACGTCTGATAAATAAAGAACAAATGCAGCTTAATTTAATTCAAATAATAGAATCGATGAAATTCTTGAATACGGTACAAAATAATCTATTTAGTTACTCTTTGCATGTTTTTTTTTTTTTTTTTTAAATTTTAGTTGCTTAAGCAAGCGATGTTGATCCTGTTATGGGGTCCACCCCTTTTTACATATAAGTGGACTCTACCAGTGTTACTTGGACTGCCGCCATTAAATACCCAGAGTTAGACAGTCAGTCAGTCAGTGAGTAGAGATAGTAAGAAAACTGAGATTGTGATTGAGTTGGAGGTAGAGTAATAGTGTGAGGTAACCGCTTGTAGAAGTCAGTTACAAGCACGTCGACTCTAAGGAAGTCCTACTTCGAGACTGTATATATCTATATGTTATTGCTACTAACCGCGTTCCTGGATTTACTAACAGTATTACTCATTGTATTATTGTGTAAATACATTTTATTTCTTATCTTTAATACTTGCGTTTGTCATTCATTGGAAACCGAATTTCATCTCGGAACCCACAACAGATCCACACAAAAATAAAACTATTTTTTAGCTTTTCATTTTATTGACTTTTGTTTTTCTGTTTTGTTAAGCGCGTCACCGACACCGATCCCCCCCTCCCACCACAAACATCACTATCCTGCATGTGAAAAATTTGTCTTACACGACACCGGTCTGTGACGAAAAAAGGTTGGTTACACCTTGATTAAGCCACATTGATGTCCGTTGTGAATTTGCTTAAGGTTTAGTCAAATTTGGGTTTTCTGTTAAGTGCTGTACGTGAGACACGTTTGGGCGATTACTTCTCCTTCGACTCAGAAGAGACCAGGCAGGAAATTTTTTCCCGCAGTAGGTTGCCGTTTCATTCTTCTGTAATAGACTGTTTGCCAGCCAATGTTATAGGAACCAATCTATCTTGCTATCCAGTTCATTACTAGGAAAGAGTAAAGATGGGTTTATACCTTTCGCGAGGATATTTACGCCCAAGTGATTGTAATGAAACTCCGATTTTCCACACCCACCCGCTATCTATTACATCACACCTCATATTACTAAAACAAAATATATGACATGAGTAAATTTTGGAAAAATTCTTTTGAAGTATAGTAGTTTATTGATCTGAACCGCTACCACTTTGCCAAAAAGACGTAGATTGCTAATAAGCCGATAGAAGGATCATGTCTCGTAGAGTGTATTGCTCTGCAAATATAATCGGTGAATAATCTTTGTTTTTTCTTTCTTTGTCCTTTTCGATTCTTTTATCTTTTGTTTTTCTCTTTCTCTCGTGATTTACAGTAATCGTAATTATTCGTTAGTCACGAAATCCATTCCCCACTTGACTACTCATGTTTATATAGTTTACGACTGCATTACGTTAAAATAACGGATGTACGATCATCAAGGTTAAGGAACGTCGAGTTTGGCCAGTATCTAGAAGGGTGTTTTCGTAGGAATTTCAGATATTGTAAGATTAGATGTGCAGGTGATGTAATGGATAATGGCTCGGAATTGTTAATCGAAGAGCAAGAGTTCCAATTCCAGTTGGGGTCGCTATCTTCACTTAGTTGCAAAATATTCTTTGGAAAGGTATGAACCCACCTATCCGCACACCCAGCAATGAATCAATTAGTAAGTTTTTTTATCATTAAACCGTTATTATCTCAAAAACAATTCTTACGATCTAAAGATAGTTTCTGACGTTAAATAACCAGCAAAGGAACGAGGAGCCATAAAAACCGAATCAATCAATCAATCAATCATTAAATCAATCAATAAATCTTCTTTTACTGAAGTCAGACAAGGACGGAATGATCCTCTGAATTAACAGTCACGTGTCCAGCACAAAGACTAGGCTAAAAGTTAGGAGACATCGGCTGTAGCTATTCTTCCAAAAGTCAGATTATGCCAAAGCATTTGCTATGCATTTCTTCTGCTATTCTTGAAAGAGTCAAATTTCACCAATGCGTTTGCAACGCATTTCGTCTGCTATTCTTCCAAGAGTCAGATTATGCTACTGCAACTGCTATGTATTTCTTCTGTTGTGACGTCCTTGAGTAATATTTCGCCAATGCATTTGCTATTCCTTTCTTCTTCTATTCTTGCAAGAGTCAGATTATATCAATGAATCTGAAATGCATTTCTTCTGGTATTATTCCAAGAGTCAGATTAGGCCAAGGCATTTCTTCTGCTATTCTCACTGGAGTCACATTAGGAAAACTATTATGCTAAAACTCAGCTTATACCAATGGATTTCCTAAGAATTTCTTCTGCTATTCTGCCAAAAGTCAGATTAGACTAATGAATTTGCAAAGCATTTCTTCTAATATTTTCCAAGAGTCAGATTAGTACAATGCAATCGCCATGCATTTCATCCACTATTCTTCCAAAAGACACATTAGACATTTTTAGGAAAATACATTTGCTATGCATTTCTTCCTCTATTATTCCAAGACTCACATTAGACAAATGTATTTGTTATGCATTTCTTTTACTATTCTGCCAAAGTCAGATTAGATCCATGAAATTCTTCCAAGAGTCAGATTACATCAATGCAATTGCTATGCATTACTTCTTCTATTCTTCCAAGAATCAGATTAGGACAATGCATTTCGTCTGCTATTTTTTCTTAGAATCAGATTAGACCGATGCATCTGGCATGAAATTCTTGTTTTCTTCCAAGAATCTGGTTAGACCAATGTATTTGCTATGCAATTTTTCTGCTCTGCTTCTAAGAGCCACATTAATCCAATGCATTTTTTCAGTTATTCTTCCAATCGTCTCGTTAGGCCAATTAATTTGCTATACATTGCTTCCGCTATTCTTCCATAAGTCATATTAAAGGAATGCATTTCTCCTGCTATTCTTTGAGGAGTCAGATAAAAACAGTGCATTTGCAATGCATCTCTTCTGTTAGTCTTTCAACAGCCAGATGATACCAATGTATTTGTTATGCATCTCTTTTGCTATTCTTCCAAGAAACAGATGAGGACAATGCATTTGCTATGCATTTCACATGTTAATCTTTCAAGAATCAGATTACACCAATGCAATTGCTATGCATTTCTTCTGCTAATCTTGCAAAGGTAACATTAAGCCATAAATATAGTATTTTCTGCTCTCCCTCGGCTAGAGCTTCTCAATTCTTACCCCACAGATATAACAAAATTCAGATTAGGCCAGGCAATCCGTTACGCATTACTTCTGCTTTCTTACAAGAGAGAGAGAGAGAGACTAGGCCATAAAAAAAGAACATCACTGCTCAAAATCGGCTTGAGTTTCTCAATTCTTAATCCCAGCCTGAAGAGTATTCCGAATTGTTTACGTAATCATTTGGATTGTTATCTATTTTTCACTCTGCAATCTCTTTTTTCTCCAAAGACGCAACGTTGAAACCACATCCATTAATTTCTACCAGTTCAGACATTTACAGCCATGAGACCACCATATGATACCAGCACGGAGTTTAATCATCAACATTTCCACCATGTTCCAAATATAAGAATTAAGTTACACAAAAAGTTGCCACCGAGTGCCACTTAGTGAACGACACATTTTCCCTTCCCTAGAATTATGGATATTGACATCTACATGTCAATGGTGTATCACCAACATTACTCTATATCCCCATAATCTTCACTTTCTATCATCTTCTATTTATTTCATATCACACGCCTGGGGGTTGGTAGAGAAACGGTAGGCGTAGCTTAATTTTACAGCTTGGCAATGACATGGAATTTTATATATTGAGGCATTACTGATATTTGCCAAACCCATGCCTCAAGAAAAGTTGACAAAGTTCACTCGAAGTTTCAGTTATTAAATGGACAGAATGTGATAACCTACATAGATAGATAGATAGATACCACATTGAGATAGAGAGATAATAACACAGAGACCGATAGATAGATAGATAGATAACAAATTGAGATAGAGAGATAGATAACACACTGAGATAGATAGATAAATAGATAACATACTGAGATAGATAGATAGATAACATACTAAGATAGATAGAAAACACACTGAGATAGATAGATAGATAGATAGAAAACACACTGAGATAGATAGATAGATAGATAGATAGAAAACACACTGAGATAGATAGATAGATAGATAGAAAACACACTGAGATAGATAGATAGATAGATAGAAAACACACTGAGATAGATAGATAGATAGAAAACACACTGAGATAGATAGAAAACACACTGAGATAGATAGAAAACACACTGAGATAGATAGATAGATAGAAAACACACTGAGATAGATAGACAGATAGATAGAAAACACACTGAGATAGATAGACAGATAGATAGAAAACACACTGAGATAGATAGATAGATAGAAAACACACTGAGATAGATAGATAGATAGATAGAAAACACACTGAGATAGATAGATAGATAGATAGATAGAAAACACACTGAGATAGATAGATAGATAGATAGATAGAAAACACACTGAGATAGATAGATAGATAGATAGATAGATAGATAGAGATAACACACTGAGATAGATAGATATAGATAACACACAGAGTTAGAAAAAAGGGAAAGATTGATAAATAATAACACAATGAAATAGATATTAACAGAGATAGATAGCGAGATAGATATATAATAACAGTGAGATAGATATGAACAGTCAGAGAAAAATAGTTCATATCTATCTATACATCCCTGTTTATTCATATCTATCTCAGTATGTTTATAACTAATGTAGATAAATATGACTACACTGAGATAGATAGATAGGAACAAACTGAGATAGATACATATGAACACACTGAGACAGACAAATATATGTAAACACACTGATATATATATATATATATATATATATATATATGAACATGCTAACACAGGTAAGTATAAACACAGGTAGATATTGAACAAACTGAGATAGATCTATAGATAGCTAGATATGAACGGAGATAGATATAACCAACTTAGATAGATGAACAATCTTAGATATAAAGAGTCTGACATAGATATGAACAATATGTGATAGCATATATGAAAAGAATGAGATATATGCATATACTAATACAATACGTTTGATACTTCCGTGGCTTTGAAGAAAACTGGAGATTTAATCACATAATTTGTCATTTATGAAATATTGTTTGAAGTCATATACATGTGAACTAACTGAGATCGATCGATCGATCGATAGATAGATAGATAGATATGAACATACTGAGACAGAAAGATAGATAGATATATGCAAATTGAGATAGATAGATATGAACACGGATAGATAGATATGAACACAAATAGATAGAAAGATAGTTATTAACAGAATGATATAGATATATACTAATAGAACGGGATTGATACTTGCGTTGCTTTCTAAAGAAATTGGAGATTTAATCACATAATCTTTCATTTATGAAATATTGTTTGAAGTTATGTAGTCTTTCATTTGCAAGCGCGAACCCCACCTTCGCAAAGCGAAGCTCAGGCAATTCATAAATGCTAAATATCGAACGTAGTCTTGCCTCTTGTTTAATTTCAAATCGTCGATATATGATAGCAATTTCAGCAGATTCAATGATGGGAAATGTGAGCACGTCTCAAAATTACATGGTGTTCGTCTTGAATCCGTATTCATTTCTCTTACGAGCTTAGCATCAGATCCCAACATCGCGGTTGGTTAAGAAGGCTCTAATATTACCTTTTATTTAAATCTATTAATTTCGCGTCTGACGACTAGTTTTCGATAAACGGACCACAACATAATTCGGCAGTAATGAATATCCTAACACGCGCTACCCGGGGAAGGAAAGGAAGGGAAAGGAAAGAAAATAAAAAAAGAGAGGAAAACATGAAAATACGCTTCGATTCAACAGAGTGGTAGGAATGTTTGACAATCGATTTATCTGCAAAATTTAAATAGGAAATGCGCGGACGAATTTAACGCATTAAGTGTGAGGGAAAAAACGGAAAGAGATCGTTCACCAAAATTCTTGCAGCCACCCCCGCGAACATTACGAACCTTAAAGTTATTCCCTTAATGCAAACGAAAAACAAATTTCCAATTTTCTGAAGCTCAAAACAATAATAAGAATGCGCGTTAATATATTCGCCCTAAAGCTATAGAATATTCTGTGTGCCTGCCTGTAAATGAACAGAGGATGACCAAATCCTAATTCTTGAGATTCCATATATATATATATATTTTATTATTCTTTATTTTTCTCATTTTTTTTTTTTTTGTGCGTGTGGTAATTGTAAAATGCGAATTCTGTAAACTGTAACGAACGACGAAATTCAAATTTGAACGTTCTTCAAATTGAAGGTTTCAGAATTAAAAAAAAAAAAAAATATTCTCTTTAAAAATGTTCTAATTTTTTGTCGAAGCAAAAAAAAAAAAAAAATTGAATGCAAAAGAAATCTCTAAAAAGTAGCAAACTGTTTTTCTAAATTAAATTTCCCACCAATATAAAAAAAAAAAAAACTACGGTTAGTAAAAATCAAAATTAGTAGTTAAATAGAACGAATATACATAACAGGTAATCGACTGGCTAATTAGCAGAGCTAATGCACGGATTATATAAATGACCAAATAAAGGCACCTCGACGTGGTGTAATGGTTAGAAAGCTTGTCTCGCTAGAACAATTACGACTGAGTAGTGAGTTCGATCCTCACTGGGTGCCTCTTACTTTCGGCCTTGTGCCACATCCAAGCTACGCTTGGAAAATCACTACATAACATGTAATCGACTGGCTAATTAGCAGAACTAATGCACGGATTATATAAATCGCCACGCAAAGGCACATCGACGTGGTGTAATGGTTAAAAAGCATGTCTTGCTAGATCAGTTACGACTGAGTAGTGATTTCGATCCTCACTGGGTGCCCCATACTTTTGACTTTGTGCCACATCTAAACCGCGCTTAGAAAATCACTAGGGCACCTCGGTGTGGTGTAATGCTTAACAAGCTTGTTTTGGTAGATCAGTTGCGACTGAAAAATGAGTTCGATCCTCACTAGGTGCTCCATACATTCGGCCTTGTGCCACATCTAAGCTACGCTTGGAAAATCACTATAAATGATCAAGCAGGAGGGGTAGGGGAGCTCTCAGTATCTGAGTATCGTATACTGACCGGCAAAGAAGGTTTGTTCTTCTGGCAATAATATTCGCACGAGGCCCAGCGGATCACCTCCCGAGGCACTACTTTGAGAGGGCTCTGGATTTATTGGTGTCCACAAATAGGATAAGTGCCGAGAGGGGAGGTGGGGCTTGAACTGACCCTGTGTCAAATTCGGTAGCGACGTGGAAGCACTGAAAAATCAAGCTATCGTTAGCGCCGTAGAAACGAATACCACTGGACTGATAAAATACGAAGTAACTCACACTTCATAACTGCTACAGAATATTTTATCCCCAGATTCAATAAATAAATACCAATTACTACTCCAATCTAACCATCAAGCTCGTTAGACTCTTCCCGTAGGGAAATTGTTACAGCTTATTACTATCAGTAATAATTCAAGTAGGAATCTTCTTCTTAAATATGTCGAACAGACGCTACCAATTGATAAACGAACATAGTGATCATCGCCTGCCCAAGAAATATGACCGCGTTTTTTTTTATAAAGGAAAATATATTCCTTGCTAAGCATTACACCACGAACAGCCCAACGATTTACTAACTGTAACTTAAATGGGGCAAAAGTCCGTAAGAATGGAGAACCCAATTAGGATCGAACTCACTACTTAAACATAACTGATCTATCAAGACAAAATGGCGAACGATTACACCACGTCCACGCGCCCATATTTATTTAGCATAGCGATTTACTAAACGTGGATTAGACGTGACACAAGGCCACAAGTATGAAGTAACCGGTGAGGATTGAACGCACTTCATCTTCTATATTCCATATTTTTCCAGGACGTAGGTGATCATGGCTCTCCACAATTTCTTGTCATTCGTAGTTCTTTATCTTTTTAACATATAATTTAAAACTTTTGGTTTTAAATTCAGTTTAAAATATCCCCGAAACTGCGAATATATATATATATATATTTGATTAAATTATATATAGAGTTAAACAGGAAACATCCTTGCTAATGGCTAATAATTTTTTACACACTCTACCTCCAGAAATGAAATGAATTGTACGAATTTAATGAAAAGTTCAATCGCAGTGCCGTGTCAGTCGTTGTCAATGAAAAGTATATATATATTTATTATTTTATATATATATTATTTTTTTATATATAATTTATATATATATATATATATTAATTTTTTATATGTATATATTTTTTTATTAATTTTTTTATTTTCTAATTAATTTTTTTAATTTTTTATTTTCTTATTGTTCAATATATATATATATATATATATATATATAATTATTTTTTAAAAAATTTATAACATAAATATGTTATAAAATCACTACAAAAATAGCCATTTTGTTTCAACACCCTCGGTGTCTTATCAAGTGATGATGTTGAATGTAAAATAAATGGTTTTAAAAGTTTCAAATTCATTAACGATCCTTCGTAAGGGGAAAACGTTGTTACAAAAGTTAGAATGACCAATCAAACCCAAGTACAGGAAGAATATATATATATATATATATATATGTATATATATATATATATATATATATATATATATATATATATACGTTTCTATATGTATATATATATAAACGTTTCAATATATATATATATATATATATATATATATATATATATATATATATATAAAACGTTTCAATATATATATGTATATTTATAAACGTTTCAGTATATATATATATATATATATATATATATATATAAAGAGAGAGAGAACGAGAGAGAGCGATATTGAACAAACTTAGATATTGAAGAAAATCAGATAGAAAGATAGATATTGAACAAACTTATATAGATATTGAAAAAAAGATAGATATTGAACAAACTGAAATAGATAGAAAGACAGATTATGAACAAACTTACATAGATGGATAGACATTGAACAAATAGAGATAGATTAATTTCCTTCTCTTACACTTCATGTAGCCCACTTGCGTTTTAGGGGCGATATCACCTTATTTAGGTATATTGTCTAAATACACACACACACACACATATATGTATATATATATATTTACAAGTTCTAGTTTTGTTTATAATTTTCCATTTTACTTTTGGTGTTTTATTCATTTCCTTCCAAATGCCAAAAATATTTAATTCATTTCCTTCCAATGCCAAAAATATTTAGCTAGCGATGTCTGATTTCTTTTATTTATATTGTTGAAGGAGCACTTATGCTGCCTCCATCTGGTTTTAAATTCATTCTTTGTGAACCCAATGTATATCATATTAGGACTCTCAATGGATGAGATAGTACATTGGTATACCACAGATTTTACGCGGCATTTATTTTCCAATGGGAAGTCTTCTGGGTTTCTACAATCACATATTTTTTTTGTCTAATTTAAGTGTAGGGTTTTTATTAATACTATTATGGCATGGGGATTTATTCAGGATTTTATTATTGTGTTTTTTTATTCTACTTTCTAAATTTTCAGTGCAGCTGTAACTTAATTTTAGGGTGTTTTTATTAAATATTTTACTAAGTCTACTATTGGTAGGAAAGTGTTTTTCAATTAAAGCTAGGAATTTCTGTCCTAGCTTAATACTTACCATTTAGTTGAACGGAGTGGTATACCAAATGATTTTTCTTTTCCTGTTTTTCTTCTGGTTAGTACAATTGTTTCTATAATTGATGTTAGCATTTTTGTATCCACTATTTTTTAGGGCTGCGTTATAAATATTACTGTGTTTTTGGAATATTTCTTTATTAGCGTAGTTAATGCTGATTCTATTCTCTATTGATGAGGGTATATGTTTAATTATGGATGGATGGTGGTTTGACTTAGTGTGTATATATAAGGGGTTAGTATTAGGTTTTCTATAAGGTAGGTATGTGTTGTTTGTTAAATCTAGAGTTACGCCGAGGAAGTTTACCCTTTTTAATTTAGTACAGACTGTTGTTTTTAAATTTAGATTTCTAAATTCACTATATATAATCTTTGTAATTTTCTCTATTTTAAAATTAGTAGAACTCACTACCACGAGCCCGTCATCTCTATACAGCCCGATGTCCTTAATATCTAATTCACGGTGCGCGGTCAGGTTGTACAGTATTAAAAGACCGACAAGGTCAGAAGACTCTGCAGAATCTAAAGATCCCATAGTGATGTCAAAATGGTCATTATTGTTTTTAATCCATTGGTCCCCATTATGAATGAGGACAGATTTTTTTGCACTGAGAATTATATTTATTTCTTCCTTTGTCAGGTTAGAATACACGGCAGCAAACTCCAGGGCTGTACTGGAGTTTGCTGCTATGTATACTGACATGTTCCGACTGTCCTCACTGCTTGTGAAAATGTGAAAAAAACATCGTAATAATTTCCTTTTGTATATATTTGACTAAACTGTTCGGTGTCACGAATTTGCATAATTATTCGCTGTGTCACATTTTCTTTTTCTTTCGCTAGGCTCGAAACGCGACAAAACATTTTCGTGCCTGGTTCTAATCGGCAATATTTTGATTCTTTATATATATATATATATATATATAGTGAGCGGAAACAGATATTCGTACACATACAAATTTTTAATTTATTATATTGCCAACTAATGAATAATCATACTTTTCATATAATTAACTGTACACAGATGCATAATAACTAAATATGCACAGAAGACAGAAGTTTTTTATTTAATAGAAATGAATCTCATTTATCCATTTTAATGGGTGAAAAAGTATTCGTACAATAAAAATTTTAGAATTTAAAACGTTTAAATTGCTTTAATACTCTAGATTATTCAAATGGAATATTCTAGAATGTTCCAATAATGTTATCAGTAGTTATCTGTAGCCTAAAACATACAAACAGAACATTCCGTAATTGATATTCATGCAAGAAGATTTTCATCATTACAAAAGGTAAAGAACAGACAAATTCGCAAAAAGAACTGATTGTTAAGATCTGGAAAAAGAGGTAAAAGTTGAAGGAACGTCTCAGACAACCTGAATAGTTCATTTACTACCATTAGTTCATTCATTGCAAGGTATAAAAATCTCAAAACTTTTGAAAATCAAAGAAGAACAGGTGTGCCACAGAAGATTTCTTCAAGTTCTTTGAGGAAATTAAGGCGTCAAATTAAACAAAATCCAATGGTTACTCGTCAACTGTTGCAGGATGATTTGCCTTCAGCTGGAATCTCTGTCGCTAAACGGACAATGAGCAATCAAATTTAGTGACAATCTAAATCACTCCGCCCCCTCCTCGGAAAACTCCATGGTTCTTTTAAAGTCACGGAGAGGCCAAGTTGAAATTTGTTCGTGAACATAAGGATAAGGAAAAATCGTATTGGGAAAGAATATTATGGGCAGAGGAAACTTAAATTGAGTTGTTTGGACGTAATTCTAGAAATCATGTATGGAGGGAAAATGGCGATGCCTTCAAGCAAATGAACATATTTCCAACAGTGAAATTTGATAGTGGCACCAGCATGTTTTGGGTATGTTTTTTCTGCAAAAGGTATTGGCAACATATCAGTAATAGATGGTAGAATGAATGCCGCAGTATATCAAAATATTTTGGAAACGAATTTAAAGATTTCGGTTGAAAATATCGGACTTCCTCCTGATTGGATCATCCAACAAGATAATGATCTAAGCACACTGCAAAATCTACGAAAAAATGACTTGCTGAACATAATGTAAATATCCTGAAATGGCCAAGTCAGTCCCCAGATTTAATCCAAATCGAGAATGAGTGGCGATATTTGAAACTTCAAATCCAATCGAGAGTTCCAGCGATCATTCCGGATCTGAATATCATATGCGAAAAAGAATAGAACAAAATACCAACTAAAATTTGATAATAATTAATTGGGAACTACAAGAAGAGGTCGGTTGTTGTAGAAGTGAATAATGGCTATTCTACAAAGTATTAAGTGGAGATTATGTATTTTTTTGTATTGTACGAATACTTTTTTCACTCATTAAAATGTATAAATTTGATTTATTTCTGTTAAATCAATTATGTTTCTGTTTTCAAGGCATATTTAGTTATCATGCATCTGTGTACAGTCAATTATATGAAAAGTATGTTTACTCATTAATTGGAATTAGAATAAATTAAAAATTTTATGTGTAATGACATTTGTTTCACGCCTCTCTCTCTCTCTCTCTATATATATATATATATATATATATATATATATATGTGTGTGTGTGTGTGCGTGTCTGTGTCACTGTGAGTGCGGGTTTGTCTGTTGTTGCTCTTTCGAGATTTTCAATCTTTGCATTGAATTAACCTTTTCCCTTCTCGTGTTTGAGAGTAATTCATTGGCTTCAATAAGACTTCTTTAATTTCGGCATTTTTTTTTTCTTTTAGCAATTCCGAAGACTTTTGCTGAAAATTGAATATATGGAAGTTGAAATTATTTCTCGGATCATAAAACGGTTTTGTTTGGAGAGTATTTTTTTATTTTTTATTTTTTTTAACTTTTCCATTCAAATTGTCGTCTGCTACACGAAGCCGACTGTGCAGGAAGGACGATAATTAAGCGGAGGAATATTACGAATGTAATTTTGCTTAAGCCTTTACATTCTTTTTGATCGACAAATGTCATTTCATCTCTCGTTCACTTTCATCTATTTCTCTCCATCTCTTTCATTTATTTCTCTCTTTTTCTCTTGCATTTATGTATCGCCTCTTTTCTTTACCTTTATTTCACTATCAAACTATTTCGCTTTATTCTCTATATCTCTTTCGTTTGTTTTTTTTTCTCCCCTCTCACTTTCGCTTCATTCTCTCTCTATCTCTCACACTTCTTATTTCTCTTACTCTCTCTCTCTCTCTCTCTGTCACTTGTTTCTCTCTCATATCGTTGCTTCTTTCGCTCTCTCCTTCGCTTCTTGCTCTATCTCTTTGTCTCTGATGTATCTCATTTTCTCTTTCACTTTTCTCTCATTATCTCTTCTATTTATTTCTCTCTCTAATTCTCTTATCTTTCTCTTTGTCTCTTTCGCTCATCCATTTCTTTTTTTTTCTTTCGCTCATTCATCTCAATTTCTCTTTCTCTCTTTCTCTCTTTCGCTTATTTCTTTCTTATTCTCTTTCGCTTATTTCTCTCTTTTTCTCTTTCGCTTATTTCTCTCTTTTTCTCTTTCGCTTATTTCTCTCTATATCACTTTCAGTTATTTTTCTCTCTGTTACTTTCACTTATATTTCTCTGTCTTTCGCTTGTTTTTCTTTTCCTCTTTCTTTTATTTCTCTCCCTATCTTTTTCGCTTATATTTCTCTATATCTATCTTTTTCGCATTTCTCTCTATATATATCTTTTTCGCTTATTTCCCTCTATATATATATCTTTTTCGCTTATTTCTCTCTCTCTCTATCTATCTATCTATCTATCTATCTATCTTTTTCGCTTATTTCTCTCTCTCTATATATATATATATCTTTTTCGCATATTTCTCTCTCTCTCTCTCTCTCTCTCTCTATCTATCTATCTATCTTTTTCGCTTATTTCTCTCTCTCTCTATATATATATATATCTTTTTCGCTTATTTCTCTCTCTCTCTCTCTATCTATCTATCTATCTTTTTCGCTTATTTCTCTCTCTCTCTCTATATATATATATATCTTTTTCGCTTATTTCTCTCTCTCTCTCTCTATCTATCTATCTATCTTTTTTTCTTATTTCTCTCTCTCTATATATATATATATCTTTTTTCGCTTATTTCTCTCTCTCTCTATATATATATATATCTTTTTCGCTTATTTCTCTCTCTCTCTCTCTCTCTATCTATCTTTTTCGCTTATTTCTCTCTCTCTCTATATATATATATATCTTTTTCGCTTATTTCTCTCTGTGTCCATCTATCTATGTGTTTCACTTATTTCTCTCTATATCTATCTTTTTCGCTTATTTCTCTCTCTCTCTCTATCTTTTTTGCTTATTTCTCTCTCTATATATCTTCGCTTATTTCTCTGTATATATATCTTTCTCGCTTCTTTCTCTATCTATCTATCTATCTATCTATCTATGTTTTTCGCTTATTTCCTTCTATATATATATCTTTTTCGCTTATTTCTCTCTCTATATATATATTTTTTTTTCGCTTATTTCTCTCTCTCTCTCTATCTATGTGTTTCTTTTATTTCTCTCTGTATCTATCTTTTTCGCTTATTTCTCTCTCTCTCTCTCTGTATCTATCTTTTTCGCTTATTTCTCTCTCTCTCTCTATCTATCTATCTTTTTCGCTTATTTCTCTCTCTCTCTCTATCTATCTATGTTTTCGCTTATTTCTCTCTATCTATCTATCTTTTTCGCTTATTTCTCTCTATATATATATTCGCTTATTTCTCTCTCTCTATCTATGTTTTTCGCTTATTTCTCTCTATATCTATCTTTTTCGCTTATTTCTCTCTCTCTATATATATATATCTTTTTCGCTTATTTCTCTCTATCTATCTATGTTTTTCGTTTATTTCTCTCTATATCTAACTTTTTCGCTTATTTCTCCTACTTCCTCTTTCACTCTTTTCTGCATCTCTTTCTCTTTCCTTTATTCCTCCCACACTTATTTCTCTCCTCTCCCATTCTCTTTCTAATTGCTTTGTGTTCATATTTATATTCTATTTTGCTTTCCTCGTTTTAACTTTTTCTCATATTTTCCTTTGAACATTTTTAGACCTTCATTCTATTTGATCGATTCAAGTTTCCAATATGTTCTGAAAAAAATGCTCAGTTCATATAAATTCAAACTATTCTTTAATCATTAAATCATATTCCCTGACATTAATAGTATCATGATTCATGTTGCAATCAAGGTGTTAACATTCCACTAGCTTCTTCTTTCATGTGTCGTATTTCGTCAGGATTTGGCCGTTCATGGCTCTCCACAACATTCTATCGTTTTTAGCTATAAACCTGGGATTCTCAAAGTAGGCGGTAACGAGATGTGGCCTGGGATCCAAGGGGACGCTAGCTATGAAACAAAATAGAAACCGTTACTCTCATTAATGTTTTCCCTCCTAATATATCTCCATTTTATATCATCCATTTTACACAAGCTTGTTAGGTAGGTCACGTGACGTCTCTCTACACCTCCCTCCTTTAATATGTCCGGTGAGTGTCAAATTCCATCATGCTTCTTTCCTTATGATGTGTCCCAGAAATTTCTCTTTCTGATTCTAAATATATCTTTCTTTTGTTTCCTTAAAACTTCCTCTTTGTTCACATGTTCAGTCCATAGCATCCCTCGATAGGACCACGTCTCATTTTACCTTTCTCCTCTTCATCTGTGAGAAAATGGTCCAGCATTCACTGCCATAGCGGAGGATTGATATTATATCGCAATTCAGTATTTATTTTTTGTTTCTAAAGTTAGTCTTGTTTCATAAGACATTGTCCAACGTTTTAAATGCATATTTCACTATTCCAAGGCGCCTTTCTGTTTAGCAAAAAGTTAGAAGAAAACTAGAAAGAGCGATTAACTGGACTTGAGAAGTCCAATTTTCATGAAAAAAAAATGTTTTAATAAAAAGATTGCATAAATTTTAACCGACATTAACACTGACTGCTCCCTCGGTAAATGGCGAACGTTCCCTCTATGGTAAAGGCTAATTACTATTAACATTGTCATAAGACCAAATGTCATTTAAATTGTTGTTATACCGGAACATACCTATTCTATTGTTAATAGACTCTCCCACAGATAATAAGTAGTAGTAGTAGCAGTCGCCGGGGCTCAGAGTGAGTTGAGTGAGTCAGTCGATGTCGGATATTGAAGTATCAACCAATACAACTAGATTGCTGCGTCATTAACTATTATTTCAAGTTCCTAACGTTTGTACGTCGAACCTTGTTTAGGACCGACTCAATGAAATACAAACCTCCACTGTGAAAACTACTCTGCAACACATTGGCGACGAGGGATTCGTTTCTCATACGGGAAAATAAACTTTTTTCGTTCACTCTATAACAACTTTGGCGACCAGGATTCGAATTTCATACGGAAAAAAAAAATTTAAAGAAAAAAAAAATTCGTTTCGCCATATACAACAATTCTGTAATCCGTCAAAAAGAAATGAATCCGGTTTTGACCGGATGAATAATTCAATTGATATGGAATTATTCATGGAGGTCAACAAGTTTGGAGAATACGCGCTAGGTAGAAAAGCTCTGAATCACTCTTTCAGGATCGTTTATTGTGTTGCAGTTATAACACAAAAGCAAGTGTTTATAGGATGCAAAATAATAGGATGCAAATTGATTGGCCTAGTATTTGTATTTTAAGTTCCAATGCGTCATTCAAATGCACTGATTACCCAGTATCTCATCGTCTAGCAGCTCACTAAAAATAATTATTTTTTGAATAGAGACAAACGCAGAATAAATGGTTTGGTTTGGTTGCTTTGGTTTTACGACATATCAACCTCAATGGATTATTTAATGCCGACAAAATTTTCATTGTTGGTAATATTTTTTCTCAAGAAGCTATTTCTGGTAATATTTTTCCTTTAAAAATCTATTTCTGGTAAGAATTTTCCTTTGCTGGTAATATTTTTTTTCAAAACATGTATTGCTGGTAATATTTGTTTTTTAAAAATGTACTGCTGGCAATATTTTTTTATACAAAGTATTTCTGGTATTAAAACCTGTTTTTACACTTTCATAGTGTTTTGATCCGAGTTTGTGGGTTAAGTGTTTGCCCATAGATGGGACCCTAACAGGTGCTACCACCCGCGTCAGGGTGGACCTGGGAACACCAACAATTAAGAGGTGGTTCTACGCTCCTCAAAACCTCTTGATAAGAGGCCTTGCTGTTGGACGTAGTTTATCGTTTTACCCTGGACGCGGATGCAGCTTATCGTCATACCCAGGACGACAGAATAAATAGATTCAGTTTGAGATGTGAAAGACTGTCCAAAATATTCCTACGATTTTCTTCTCATTTTTTTTATCTCCAACGACTGACTTTTACCAAAATTGCATTTTTCTATGTCAAGAAGGAAGAGAAAGACAACCAATGCTTGTTTTCCGTAAGTGAATCTAAAATTCATATTCCGGGCGCTATATTTCCTTCAAGGTTTGCAAAACAAACTCAACGTATTTGTCTGTCCAAAAAAGTATCCAAGCACTACAGAATGTCTCGACAGCAGGTTGTACGGTATTGGCAACAAATTAAGGAGAGCATGCGTGACCATACACTCTTCCGTGGAATTAGACAGTCGGCAGAGAAATGCCACTGAATAAACCGATCGACTTGTGAAGCTCGCAAATGTAGCCTTCTCTTTAGTTCTTTGTTTCAACCCGCACAACTTAAGTGTCCTGGATGAGAATGGATGATGTACTAAACAAATTCAATGACACTACAATGTGTTATTGATTGTTCTTTTATTTGCTATTGTTACATTTTGTGTGCACTTGTCGTATAATAAAAATGACATAATTAATGTGATCCTGAAATTCCATGACGACTGTACATTTGAAATATTAACTCTATCTAGTAATACAAGTAAAAATTTCCACAGATTTTCTATTGGAATTTTCTGATGGAACATAATTCTTAAGTTAATGATTGAATAATTTCCTTTGAAGTCCCGCCACAATAAAATAGCCATAGAAATTCATTGAGGCATCGTTAAATATTTGAACTTAAAATCTTTGACAACATGATCCAATAGCAATTTCAGTTATGTGCCATACGTTAGACACTCTTAGGCGATCATGTATCTTTCGATATATGACCGACGAGGCAGATTTTTTCCGGAGGTCGGTTGACATTTCTTTCTGCGGTAAGGCAGTTTCCATCCATCCGGTCTGTCATTTACCCGTAGTTTGGAGAAGAAAGGGATTCATACCTTTTACCTAGGGTATTAGCACGTAAGTGAATGTAATGGATTCGACTGGAATTCGAACTCGGCTCATCCGATTCCTCAATCCGAACTGCTATCCATTACTGCACACAGCTTCCTCAATTATATGTATGAACACACATCATTAAAAAAGGAAAAGGATACAAATAAAAAGATTCGAAAGCGACAAGGTTTTCCATCATAACGTTATCACCTCCTCTATATAACCTTTCTGTATTTCTATTTTTCTTATTATTATGCTTGCTTTCTATTTCTCACTAAACCAAACAGCGTCTCTGATAGATATTTTCTTCATTTTTTTTCATCGCAGTCAAAATGGTCCATTATTTATCCGGAGTAATGGCAGCGTGGAGCACAATTGTAAGATCGAACTGTACCTGAAAGATTAACAAAGATAATATGTTTTAATCGGTGTATTTTAGAAATACTTTCAACTGAATAATACCAACTGGTTTCCATCTTTAAATCAATACATTCTCGTCTCTGAATTACGAAGTTACAACATTATTGTTTTATCTTTTTTTTATCATTTCACAGCAAGCATGGCAATAAAGACACTAAGGCCCGTGGAGTGGTTACTACTTGGCAAAGAGACTGGGAAAAAAATTAAGGAGAAAGAATAAAAGTACAGAGATTAAGAAGACAAAAACGACGAATGGCATTGCATTTAATCTTTTGAAGCTAAAAGTCGACTAGAAAGTAGGAAGCCGAAAGAGATTTCCTTAAGTCGGGACTTTCTTCTATTTGTAGCTAGACTTTATGAATTTAAACGCAGTACTAGATTGGCGGCAAGGTCTCATCAAGTTACAGTTGAGGTGGCAAGATGTAACCGTAATTCTAACAGTTTCTTCTCTCGCACTTCTCGCCTGTGGAACACACTACACGCTTTCCTGCCAAATTGATCGTCAAAAATTTAAATGCGATGACAATCGTTATCTCCAGTCGTCTTACTTTCTGTACTTTTATTGTTTACTCTCTTTAATAAAGTCTTATTTTGTCTCATATTCTCTCACATTTAATAACCCCTTGCATCACGGTGGATTTATTGCCTTGCTTGGGATAAAATGAGAATTCAATTCTGAGCATACAGTGGCACACTTCAGGAGTTAACATTATAAAATAGGAAGACTTCCCAATCGACATAGACACACACAGGCACGGGCACACAGACACACACACACATGTATCCCCCACGGGTATCCCGACAAAATTGATAACTTTCAGGGCCTTACTTTTCATGCCTACTGGTGAACATTCTCTCGTTTGTTACTCAGTTATATAAAAACAAAAGTTAAAAATATCGTCTCATTGATATTTATTTCGATTTTCTCACACCCGTAATTTACAGTGTAAATTTTGTATATATATATAATATTAGTGGAAAATATACATACATATGCAATTTGTAGGTCTGATTAATTGGATCGTATTTACGATTCCAATGGAATAAATTATGACCATGGAATATTAGTGTTTAAGCCTTTTTTTTTTATATATATATATATATATATATATATATATATATATATATATATATATATATATATATATATATATGCATTGAGCTATAAGGTTATTTGATATTTTTAGCTTTTAGCATATTTTACCATTTATCATTTATTCTTACTATCTCCTCTCTCTATTCCTGTATATATATATATATATATATATTTATTTATTTAAAAATATGATTACAACTCTCATCTATATATATATATATATATATATATATAATTATTTATTTAAAAATATGATTACAACTCTCATCTATATATATATATATATATATATATATATATATATTATTTATTTAAAAATATGATTACAACTCTCATCTATATATATATATAATTATTTATTTAAAATATGATTACAACTCTCATCTATATATATATATATATATATATATATATATAATTATTTATTTAAAATATGATTACAACTCGCATCTATATATATATATATATATATATATATATATATATATATATATATATATATATATAATGTGTGTGTGTACCGTGTGTAACAGCAAAATTATCCAAATCATGTAAAACATGGGATAAGTGTCCATTACACAAAATCTTGAAAATCTAAAAATGCACTAAACTGAGTTTCTTTTCTTCCAGGTTCTTAGATAAGACGTTTAGCCATCTTGAAACCATTTCTCGTAAAAATCACTGGAAAACCCTTTGAGTTCTTCAGCCAGAAAGAGAATAGTCTAAAATCTTTTTTGTGTCAACCCCACTATATCTTCTCAACTGAGCAATGGTGAGAAGGAAAAGATCATTTAGGTCTTCAGAAATGTGGCCAACATTCATACACTGGCTTACATCGTCAAAGAAGCACCAAAGGAACGGTGAAAAAGTTTTTAAAAAAGGAACAGTAGAAAGGAAAACTGGATCAACAGGAAGAGGGACCATCATTTCAAGTGAGAGCTAAATACATTCTTATTGTTTAAAGTTGAGTCCAATAGGGTGATATTTCTAAGATACAGCAGTTCAAAGATTAGATAGTTTTTCCGTTACACGATATGGACAATTTTGCTGTTGCACCCGGTACATATATGTGGATATTGGCACTCGACGTTGGCATTCTGTTTCATGTTAAACGCAATCTTCAGGTCAAGTTTGTTGTGTTTGACAAACATATATAAATATTCGAGCCAACACGCAACACAAATGGCCTGAAGATTGCGTTTAAGCATGAAACATACTGTCGCTATTAGGTCTTGACTTCACTGTCCATTTTCATATTTACATACGCACTATCTCTGATACCCATAAATATACCATAACTTAAAACTATATTTTATCATATATATATATATATATATATATATATATATATATATATATATATATATATATATATATATATATATATATATATACTAATAATAATATTTGGTTGGAAAAAACCTCGGATAGCACAACTTGTATGTATATCAACACAAACTGGTACCCGAAGAAAAAAAGAAAGAAATAGGAAAACAGGGTGAAGCAAATCGACCAGTGCCTTAAGTTTGTAGTCCAAAGAAAAAAACCAAGCGAGTAATAGATCTAAAACGTAGAATGTTCAATACGCCAAGTAGAGCTGGGATAAATAAAATAAATTCTAAAGACCGATCTTCAGAGTAATATATATATATATATACTGCGTACCAGTTCTCTGTACTCATCTCTTCTTTCAAATTACTTTTACGTACTAACAACCATCAGGTGGATATGATATAAAAACATTAACTTTACTCATGAAACTCTGGCTCGCGGATTTTATATTACTGTATCATCATCATCATCATTATTATTATTATTATTATTATTATTAATAATAATAATAATAATTCAAATTTACGCTCTCCTGATTTTCGCACCACGCCATCGATTTATTTTATATTTTAAACATTTAGCTTTTATTCTTAATATTTTTAATTGTCTATTTTATTGATTGTATATACGTAGGGATGTGTGTATTTTAATAATTTAGTATATTCGTCGGGTCTCCTGAGCTGACGATTTGTATTATGTTAAACCCTGTAGTTGGTCAAGAGATAAATTACTTGAACATGTATTAATTAACTATTATATAATTAACCAGACTTAAAAATAAAAGAAAAGAATAAAAAAAAACACCCTAACCTATGCATAGTATGAAATATGACACCGAAAAATAACTATCTTAAAATATACTGTTCCCAATGCATATTGTATAAAGAAACCCAAGATAGGAAATGAAACCAAAAAACAGTTTGTTAGATTCGTTTTCTACGGCTAATCAACCTCATGCAGGTTATTTAAAGCCAGAAAAAAAATTTAGATTATAAGAATTTTTTAGATAATAATGACTTAGTGATACAAGACTTACTAATTAACCCATAGCTGAGGGAGAAGGGGTGGATCCATTCCTTTCCCAAGAGTATTTGGCCAGGCTCAACGTTGCTTACCATCGATGATCGTACGGGAACCGGTGTTTCCACTCTATATAGCCGTAAGCTCAGCCCAAGAGACAGGACAGTAATAAAATAATTACGTCCAGGGACCTATAATCGTAACACGGAATTTCCCGCCCCCAAAAAACGATGAGTAGATTTTAAGCTTACTTTTTCCCGGAAAGTTATTTAATTTTTTTACTAATAACGGTTTCCCTCTATCAAAACCATATTTCTGGCTCAATACAGACACACACACACACACACACACACACACACACACACACACACATATATATATATATATATATATATATATATATATATATATATATATATATAATGTAATTATTTGTGAGTTTCACGTTATATATATATATTCCATTGAGACATGTTTTGTATTGTAAGCCGTGGAGAAGTACCGAGCACCTGTTGTAAATCAATATTTCCTTTCGTATAGAAAATAGTCCTACACTTTTCAGTTTCGATGTATATTGAATTCTTAGCAAGCAGCTTTATATATATATATATTTCTTCTTGTTTATATTTTGTTATCTAGAGTGCATAAGTAATTATATTTCTCTGCACATCGATTGGCACCACAGCATAGATCAATTGTTAGTAAATGGGGCTCGTACTGTATAAGAATTGGGTAGCGAGTTTAGACCTTAGTCCTCACCGAGTGCAGCATTGGACTCCAACGGCGTTATTCTATTAATGTTAACTGTAAAATCCGATATTAATTTTAACAAATAAGATGAAATAAAAATCCAATATTAATTATCTCTATCTATAAAAGGCAGGATATGTGTGTGTGTGTGTGTGTGTGTGTGTGTGTGTGTGTGTGTGTGTGTGTGTGTGTGTAACGAATGCACCGCCGCAATTTTTGACGGATTTGCACCAAAATTTACATGCACATGCTCCAAGTTAGTGGAAAGTCCAAGACCGACTTTACATTTCCCAACTCCCATCGATAGTGGAAATAATTGATTTTTCATGATTCTACGGCAGTTTTCATGTAGTCTGCGGCCATTTTATACTGGCCAGAGTGAGAGCCTATTTCTGGCTGCCACGAATAGGCAGGAAGATTCTATTAGCCAGCGTGAGAGCCAACAGCTGACTGACACGAATGTTAACTAGCATGCTAACATGCAAAAAAATCGATAGCTGCATTCGCCACAAGCGGGAAAAATTTAAATCTGCATGGTACTAAACTCCAATTGGCTCATTCGCTTGCTTAAACTCAACGTTGATTTTGATTCGGCAGAACTGGGTTGCGTGTGAAAAAGTATTTGTTGTTAACATTCTTTTTTCATTCGGTTTTTCCAGTTACGAGTCCTTTTTTTTTAAAGCTGATCGTTTTGTGCTCATTTTGTTTAGTTCTTTTTTCGTAACAGATTTAATATTTAGTATAGAGCTTAGAAAAAATTCGCAGTGTCAGATAGGCAAGAAGTAAGGCATGTAGCAACATCAGCACGGCAAAGGGCACTCCTTTAAAGGCAAGGAAGGGCAAAAATATTTTAAGTCAAGTGATAGCGATTGCTGTATGAGTCGTACGATTTTTGAATCAAAGACGGGCAACGCCGGGCCATGCTGCTAGTTGGTTTCTAAAATTCCCGCTCTTAATTAAATGTTTCCAAAAACAGATACTGTAATATCTTTTTGAATTTCTGGGATGAATAGTTAACATTATTTACGCTATTTACATCTGAACTATTGTCCTCATCTTTGTTGTTGTTATCACAACGTTTTGGCTGTTTTGCTCTCCGGCCTTCCTCAGATATATATCGATCTGTGTAACCTACAGAGAATTCTGAACTGAAACCTTTTTTTTAATATGCAAAGTAGACTGTTCTAGTTCCACTTGCATATGGAATACAGGGATATCATCTAGTTCTTATTTTTTATTTAGCACAGTTCAATTATTGATCACACGTTTCCACTGAGTGAAACTACACACTACTCAACCCAGGGATTGAACTCACAATCACTATGTCATCAAATTCACTAGTGGGTTAAAACGTCAGTTTGAGAATTTAGTGACATGGTGATAGTGAGTTCAATCCCCGGGTTGGGTAGTATTTACTTGCAAACAGTGCAAGAGGGCAAGCAATAACTGAGTGTTATGGTGTAGAACCATAGAAAGATAACACGGACTCGGATATAAGGTTAAAATTCTCGGAAACGTAGTACAAAGGTAAATGTGGACTGGAGAGTACTTTCTCTCACTAGTGTCCTGACTCACTCACTCACTCACTCAGTGTCTCTACTCGGTGACTCTCACTCGGTTACTTCCACTACTCAGAGTTGGTAGCCATATTATATAGGTGTGGAAGAGTCCATTTGTAGGTAGGGCCCTACAACACGGAGCAATACCTCTTGTGTTTTTTTTTTTTTTTTTTAATTTATTTATTTAATTTCCCTTGTGTTCTTACAAGTTTTCTGTTTTGAACTCTGGGTGTTTCAAGAAATTGTCCATATTGATATTCCCTAGATCTTTCGGTTTGTTGGGACACGTAAAATCAGACTTGATGTTGCACTGACGCTGACGTCATAGTATGGACACCACGTGATTTTTCTCAACCAATGGGAGTACAACAAAAATATTGGCTTTCTATGGAGACTACCTCCGGCCTATATGAGAACGGATCAAAAACCACTCGTGACGATTCACAGTAAGCACGCACTAGAGTACCCACAGCAAGCACACAGAGGATCATTCACTCACACCAAGGCGAAGAAAACCATTATATTGGCGTACTCACGTCATTCAGAGTGGCCGATCCATGCGAGATAAAATACGTGCCCGATTACCCAACTATGAAGACTGCAATAAAAATTCCTGTTTGAGTTACTTATGTCTATAATTATATACGCACACACATACATACACACGCATGTACATATATTGCGCACACTCTAACTCATTCGAGAATACAGAGAAATGGGTTTTCTCGCAATTTATTTCCCTGGATTTTCTGCGAAATTTCTGTAACATTTTTCTCTTTCGCTTAATTGTTACCATTGCTGTTATTAAATTATATTCAAATTAACTCGTTGATGTTGTTTTACACGTTGTTTGGAGAATGCGAAGGGTCGTTTGCCCTTTCTTTCTCTCGTTTGCTGCCAGCTTAACCATCATATTACATTTCCTCTAATGGGAGTCAACTGTAAACGGCTACATTCGACTGTGAAAATAAGGCCAGATAGTAGTAGCTCATTCGACAGGCTGTAATACTTTAGCCATTAGGAAGGGACTTCATGTTCAGTGTAACGAGGATTATTAATATATTTTTTACTTTTTTTCTATATTGTGTCGTGTGAAAGGCATGTTTTGTTGCATGTGTATTTATGTGTGTTTCGGGGTTGTGTGGTAAAAAGCCCTTTTCTATTGTTAAGTACAACAGAGGTCAGCATATATATGTATATTCTGTCAATATCGCTTGTATTTGTTCATCAACACTACTCCATTTCTTATTGATTTTTAAAGCACATGGTACAGGATAAGTTTCGAATATTGCTCGAACATGCTTTAGATTATTATTATTATATATATATATATATATATATATTTTTACAAAGATCTAGTCTTTATTATGGTTTTCATTTACGAACAGAAATATTTCCTTTTATTGAAAGTAAACGCCGGAAATAGAGTCTTAATTGCCAGAAAACTTTAACAGCTTCCAGCGATATCTATATATATATATATATATATATATATATATATATTTGTCTAATTCTTAAAGCCAATGATAATATGAGGAGCGCCCTTGCTTTTCAATATATCCGTTCAATAAAGAAGCCAGCCTGTCTACCCGGCTAAACATCGATGTCATCTGCCGCCACCTTTCCTTCCCATAAATATATATGAGTCAATAATAACCTAGATTGCAAATGCACACTGATATATATATATATATATATATATATATATATATATATATATATATATATATATATATATATATGTGTGTGTGTCTGTGCATGTGCGCATGTGTGTGTGCGTGCGTGCGTTTGTGTGTGTGAAAGAAAGAGTGAGAGTATATGCGTCTTATCGAAGTTGGCTTCTTGTTTCGTCTATTTCGGTGTTTACCTACAGCTGTACACCTGACTGAGTCCCACTGTGATTAGTATTTGAAAAACAAAAAAAAACAACAGCAAATCTTCCTCAGACAAAGTGAATAACTCCTTCTGATCAGAAAGTTCTTCCACCTGTCTAACCAAATATAAAGAGAAAAACCTACTAAACAGGATTAAAAAAAAACAAACAATAAGTATTGCTAGTCGACGCGCACAAACTCTTCGCCGTGGGATATTTGGTTAAATTAGTGTGAAAAGGACTTAAACAAAAACTATACGAAAAGGTACTTGCAAATTTCTTTTAATTTTTCTATTGTCTCTCTTAACGAATATTTTTTTAACTTGCGGAATATTGCTTTTGTTTAAACACATGTGCATAAGAATTTACAGATCGTAGATAGAGAAAGAAATGAAATTTGAAGAGACGGAGATACGTATTTTAGATAGATATGACGAAAATTATATAGACGCAAACAAACATAGTGTGAGAGAGATAAAAATCGAAATAGATAAAAATAGACAGACAGAAACAGAGATATAAACGTGTGGTTGGTTCTGCAAAGGTCTTCACCACTATAATCAAATGATATGTGCAGGTAATCTGGTTGTTTCAAAGAACTAAGCTGCTTCACCTTCATACGTAGAAAATATATATATATATATATATATATATATATATATATATATATATATATATATATGTGTGTGAGTGTGTGCAGGTACTTATTGGAAAATTCTCAATATCAGTGATAGACCTAACATATTTAGTTGGATTGATGTAAGTTTGTGAGCCTGTGTTTCACGCCCTTTGCGATCTTCAGACAAACTCACTTTCACTCTCTCTTTCTCTCTCTCTCTCTCTCTCTCTCTCTCTCTCTCTCTCTCTCTCTCTCTCTCTATATATATATATATATATATATATACACTGCTGAGGAGTCCCAAATATAGGACGAAGCGGCCGCCCAGTGCTTACTGCATTCTGTATATCCTTTCTTGAACCGGCTTCTAATACTCTGAACTGAGGGGCTTGGGGGTGGTAGTCGTAGCTGGTGGCGTCACAGTCCTATGGTTAAAGAGAAACTTGGATGAGTTCCACTACGGAATATGTGATCGAGCGGCGCTTTATCAAGTTTTTTTCGTTACCGCTTTGTCACCGAGGCCCGTTGATACAGTTGGTATGGCGTTTCCCTTCTATCGTAACTGTTCGGGTTTCAATTCTCGGTAGTGGATCCGAATGAGTTCCAAATATAGGACGATACGGCTGTCTAGTGCTTTCTGCATTCTTGTTGAGGTTTCTTCTAGACTCGATGAATTAATTATGCTATGTATATTTTTAAATGGATTGTCCAACAATTATTTAATATATTTTCTGTTTATACGTTATTTTTTATAGATATAATTATTTTTAGTAAATGCTCTGTTTTTAATTAAACAGTATTAATTATATTTTGTGTAAAATATGCGCTCTCTGAAAGGAATCGAACCTGTAACCCTTATGGAAACCGTCATTTGGTCTGACGTGCTGTTAACGATTCAGCCACAGAGAAGCAACTGATTCGAATTATTGTTTATAATCACACACCTTTAATGATATTTATAATATGTTCCTCATTGTTTACGTTAAGATATGTTTCATGAGCAGAAATGATCGATCGTCGAAGGTGTGTGTTTATAAATAGTAATTCGGACTTTGCTAACCCGACGTTTCTCTATGGCTGAATGGTTAGAATACGTCAGACCAAATGACGGTTGACATAAGGGTTACAGGTTCGATTCCTGTCGAAGAGCGCATATTTTCTACGAAATTTCTCAATCATTCAGCAAGTAATTAATATTGTTTAATAAAAAAAAAAACAGAGCAATACTTAAATACATTATATCTATAAAAATAACGTATAAACAGAAAATATATAATTATTTTTAAAAGGCGTAAAAATTCAAGTTTGTCAGTATAAATTAGATGATTTTGTTTCCCGCAGACATGCCAACTCCGGATTTAGCAAAGACCAGTTGCGTAAACATACACAAAACACAATCAATGAAAACGAATGTAGCAACATTCGAAAGTACTCGGGGAAAACATATTATAAAATAAGTATGAACTTTGGAAAATTTATCGGTAACATAAAACAACTATTTTGAAAAACTTAATAAAAAAATTGATAAACAGAATTTGTCGATATTGTTCAACCAAACATGTTTGCAACAATTATTGTGGCCGAAATACACCTTAGTTTATATATATATATATATATATATATATATATATATATATATATATATATATATATATATATATATATATATACCACCCGATACCAAACGAATTATTCAATAGAAATGTAAACTCACCTAAAGGCTTAATAGGCGTTACTTGTTCGTTCTATTCAAGAAAACATGTTTAAACAAAGCATTGATGCCTAAATTGACGATATTAAAATATAACTTTGAACATTTCAATTAATTCTTCCTGTTTTCTAAAGTACCTGAAAATAATTTGAGAAGCAATGTCGGAAAATATCTTATTATAATTGCCTTTGTCCCTCCCAGCTACGACTTGCGAACAACTCGTAAATAATAATAATAATGATCGCGTGGAAAAAGAGAAAAGACACTATTTGCTTTATGTGAGGAAATTAAAGTAAAAAATGGAAGATAGATTTGGAGTCGGGGAAGCTGATAAGAACAGATACTACACTTTGATCACAGTCTATTTGACTGAGATCAAAGTGTAGTATCTGTTCTGCCCAGGAACGATTTTCTTGTTTCTCTCCTCTTAGCAGAATGCGACACAAAGTCAGTTTAATATGCACTCGAGCCAAGTGCAAAATATTGCCCAGCCCCGGCCGCCGTCGGTTGCACTGGCATCGGTATTATTACCGATGCTTCTCTTCAGTACAATGGGCAGTGTAGCTGTTTCCCAAGACTGGGGCACTTAGTTGTGCTCTGAGACAATAGAGTTGCGCTCTGGGAACAGTGTTCTAGCCTGTTCAACTCTCTGCCCTGAGCAGAGAGGAACCCGGACGAGGCTTTGTCGAAGGGCAAAGTTTCGTTCGTGGAGGTAGACAGTCCCTCAACCCGTTTATGCGGTTTCTAAGGGAATGTTTTGGACCGAGCCTACGGGCTCGGAGAAACTCGGCCTTGTGCCACGTACATCCCTCGTGGAGTGGGCTGTTAAATATTAATAGAGTTGAGCTCTCTCCGAAAACAGAGACTCAACTGAAGAAATGTAGTTTATCCGCCTGTGTGCAGATACTACACTTTGATCCCAGCCAAAAGGCCGAGAAATGTTTACTTTTCAGCGCGCCCACGTCGCTACCGAATGTGACACAAGGCTGAGGTTTAAATTGGATTTTAAGACAACACCGTGGAAAAATTGCTGAAGCCTTTCTCGGCACTTACCCTTTGCGGGAAGCCTCAGTTACCGAGCAATAAACCCAGCCTCCTCCCGAAAGATGGCGTGAGATTAAAATTATTTGAACCTCCCGACCCAAAATCTATGGCGGCCCGATAAACGCACCATTTTTTGGACGCACATTATCGAACAAATAAAACCGAATAAGACAATACACCAAAAATACATTTGCCATGAATAAAATCACATCGTTTCCTGAATTATTTTTTAAATTATTATTAAGGGAAATGTTCGTAAGACAGAGATTTCGCTATTATTAATAATCTCGAACTGCCATGCGAAATAATTATCCGAAAATACGAAAAATTATTACAAAAGACTTTTTAAAAATCATTCTTTGTCTTCTATTCAATAAAATATTCTGGCACGTAAATTTGTTGACAGCGAATATTCTTTGTGCTTTCAAATGTGTCTGATATCTTTTCTTTTTCGTACGTCGTATTAAGCGTATTTTATCCAAAGTTAGGCGTGATAAGTCAAGAAATCCCAACTATAAACACAAAGCGATTCGTGTCTATTATCATGTTGTCTCACACCAGTATTACTTCCTTGGTATACATAGTCTTAGTCATTTCACAATGGCCGATAGTTTCATCGTAATTCGTGTACAGGATGCGATGGGTAAATTATCGCCATTTTATAGTTTGATTTTTTTTTTATTTCGCGCATGCGCGTTGTTTCTTTTTATTATTTCGTCGACTGTACAGTATAGTAACGTCAGTTGGGCACCGTATGTTTGGAAAAGAGCACCATGACGCAATTCACTCCGCCATAAATTTGGAAACAGCATACTGTACTACGAAAGATACAATACGAACATTTCAGAGTGCTTAGGTGTCAATCTGAGGACAGTGCACAGGATTTAAAAAGAGTTCGATGAGTCTAATGTTGATTACGAAAATTTTAGATCACTAGTGCTGGCGACGTTATGCCTCCATCTTCCCATATAGCGGACCCAGACTCGACATGGAGGCCTACATCAAGTGCCTTGAAGAGGTAGTGGTGACCTAAGTCAGAGGGTGGCTGCTGGTAGACCCTATGTCTGGCAACAGGACTCTGCGACATGCAACACAAACGGGAGAACACAGTCGTGGCTGTCAGACAATTTCTGTGACTACATCACACTTTACATCTGGCCACTTAACTCCCCAGATTGCAAACCCCTTGATATTATATGTGGGGCGTAGTTAAACGAAAGACGAACAAAACTCCTAGTAACACCAAATATGAACTAAAGTTAAAGACTATGGCAACATTCACCAACTTATTCAAGGAGACCGTCCAGAAGAGAGGCAGGAGATTCTGAAGTCGTCTGGAGGTTGTAGTTGAAGCCAATGACGATTTTATTGAATAAATTTACTCTTTATTATTCCAAGATATTTTTGTGTAATTTTGGTAAATATATCTGTTAAAAAGAGATGTCAGACTTATTTTCATTTTTGCGTAATACCGATGCCAACGCAACCGACGGCGGTTCGAGCAGGGCAATATTTTGGACTTGGCTCGAGTGCATATTAAACTGACTTTGTGTCACATTCTGCCAGAGTAGAGAAACAAGAAAATCGTTCCTGGGCTATTTGACTGAGATCAAAGTGTAAAATCTGTTCTTATCAGCTTCCCCGACTCCACCTCTATCTTCCATTTTGACTTTCATTTCCTCCCTTAAAGCAAATAGTCTCTTTTCTCTTTTTCCACGCGATCAAAACGTCATATCCAGTGTATCCATCACACATTGTATATTATAACTCGTGGTTCGCCTGTTTATATGCGCGTTATCCAGTGTATCCATCGCACACTGTATATTATAACTCGTGGTTCGTCTGTCTATATGCGCGTTATCCAGTGTATCCATCGCACACTGTATATTATAACTCGTGGTTCGTCTGTTTATATGCGCGTTATCCAGTGTATCCATCGCACACTGTATATATAACTCGTGGTTTCGTCTGTTTATATGCGCGTTATCCAGTGTATCCATCGCACACTGTATATTATAACTCGTGGTTCGTCTGTCTATATGCGCGTTATCCAGTGTATCCATCGCACACTGTATATTATAACTCGTGGTTCGCCTGTCTATATGCGCGTTATCCAGTGTATCCATCGCACACTGTATATTATAACTCGTGGTTCGCCTGTTTATATGCGCGTTATCCAGTGTATCCATCGCACACTGTATATTATAACTCGTGGTTCGCCTGTTTATATGCGCGTTATCCAGTGTATCCATCGCACACTGTATATTATAACTCGTGGTTCGCCTGTTTATATGCGCGTTATCCAGTGTATCCATCGCACACTGTATATTATAACTCGTGGTTCGCCTGTTTATATGCGCGTTATCCAGTGTATCCATCGCACACTGTATATTATAACTCGTGGTTCGTCTGTTTATATGCGCGTTATCCAGTGTATCCATCGCACACTGTATATTATAACTCGTGGTTCGCCTGTTTATATGCGCGTTATCCAGTGTATCCATCGCACACTGTATATTATAACTCGTGGTTCGTCTGTCTATATGCGCGTTATCCAGTGTATCCATCGCACACTTTATATTATAACTCGTGGTTCGTCTGTTTATATGCGCGTTATCCAGTGTATCCATCGCACACTCGTATATTATAACTCGTGGTTCGCCTGTTTATATGCGCGTTATCCAGTGTATCCATCGCACACTGTATATTATAACTCGTGGTTCGTCTGTCTATATGCGCGTTATCCAGTGTATCCATCGCACACTGTATATTATAACTCGTGGTTCGCCTGTCTATATGCGCGTTATCCAGTGTATCCATCGCACACTGTATATTATAACTCGTGGTTCGTCTGTCTATATGCGCGTTATCCAGTGTATCCATCGCACACTGTATATTATAACTCGTGGTTCGTCTGTCTATATGCGCGTTATCCAGTGTATCCATCGCACACTGTATATTATAACTCGTGGTTCGTCTGTGGTTCTATATGCGCGTTATCCAGTGTATCCATCGCACACTGTATATTATAACTCGTGGTTCGTCTGGCTATATGCGCGTTATCCAGTGTATCCATCGCACACTGTATATTATAACTCGTGGTTCGTCTGTCTATATGCGCGTTATCCAGTGTATCCATCGCACACTGTATATTATAACTCGTGGTTCGCCTGTTTATATGCGCGTTATCCAGTGTATCCATCGCACACTGTATATTATAACTCGTGGTTCGTCTGTCTATATGCGCGTTATCCAGTGTATCCATCGCACACTGTATATTATAACTCGTGGTTCGTCTGTCTATATGCGCGTTATCCAGTGTATCCATCGCACACTGTATATTATAACTCGTGGTTCGTCTGTCTATATGCGCGTTATCCAGTGTATCCATCGCACACTGTATATTATAACTCGTGGTTCGTCTGTCTATATGCGCGTTATCCAGTGTATCCATCGCACACTGTATATTATAACTCGTGGTTCGTCTGTCTATATGCGCGTTATCCAGTGTATCCATCGCACACTGTATATTATAACTCGTGGTTCGTCTGTCTATATGCGCGTTATCCAGTGTATCCATCGCACACTTTATATTATAACTCGTGGTTCGTCTGTCTATATGCGCGTTATCCAGTGTATCCATCGCACACTTTATATTATAACTCGTGGTTCGCCTGTTTATATGCGCGTTATCCAGTGTATCCATCGCACACTGTATATTATAACTCGTGGTTCGCCTGTTTATATGCGCGTTATCCAGTGTATCCATCGCACACCGTATATTATAACTCGTGGTTCGTCTGTTTATATGCGCGTTATCCAGTGTATCCATCGCACACCGTATATTATAACTCGTGGTTCGTCTGTCTATATGCGCGTTATCCAGTGTATCCATCGCCTGTATTATAACTCGTGGTTCGCCTGTTTATATGCGCGTTATCCAGTGTATCCATCGCACACTGTATATTATAACTCCTGGTTCGTCTGTCTATATGCGCGTTATCCAGTGTATCCATCGCACACTGTATATTATAACTCGTGGTTCGCCTGTTTATATGCGCGTTATCCAGTGTATCCATCGCACACTGTATATTATAACTCGTGGTTCGCCTGTTTATATGCGCGTTATCCAGTGTATCCATCGCACACTGTATATTATAACTCGTGGTTCGTCTGTCTATATGCGCGTTATCCAGTGTATCCATCGCACACTGTATATTATAACTCGTGGTTCGCCTGTTTATATGCGCGTTATCCAGTGTATCCATCGCACACTGTATATTATAACTCGTGGTTCGTCTGTCTATATGCGCGTTATCCAGTGTATCCATCGCACACAGTATATTATAACTCGTGGTTCGCCTGTTTATATGCGCGTTATCCAGTGTATCCATCGCACACTGTATATTATAACTCGTGGTTCGTCTGTCTATATGCGCGTTATCCTGTGTATCCATCGCACACTGTATATTATAACTCGTGGTTCGTCTGTCTATATGCGCGTTATCCAGTGTATCCATCGCACACTGTATATTATAACTCGTGGTTCGTCTGTTTATATGCGCTTTATCCAGTGTATCCATCGCACACCGTATATTATAACTCGTGGTTCGCCTGTTTATATGCGCGTTATCCAGTGTATCCATCGCACACTGTATATTATAACTCGTGGTTCGCCTGTTTATATGCGCGTTATCCAGTGTATCCATCGCACACTGTATATTATAACTCGTGGTTCGTCTGTCTATATGCGCGTTATCCAGTGTATCCATCGCACACAGTATATTATAACTCGTGGTTCGCCTGTTTATATGCGCGTTATCCAGTGTATCCATCGCACACTTTATATTATAACTCGTGGTTCGTCTGTCTATATGCGCGTTATCCAGTGTATCCATCGCACACTGTATATTATAACTCGTGGTTCGTCTGTTTATATGCGCGTTATCCAGTGTATCCATCGCACACTGTATATTATAACTCGTGGTTCGCCTGTTTATATGCGCGTTATCCAGTGTATCCATCGCACACTGTATATTATAACTCGTGGTTCGCCTGTTTATATGCGCGTTATCCAGTGTATCCATCGCACACTGTATATTATAACTCGTGGTTCGCCTGTTTATATGCGCGTTATCCAGTGTATCCATCGCACACTGTATATTATAACTCGTGGTTCGCCTGTTTATATGCGCGTAAATGTAAATTAAAATCAAGTGCCGAACTTGATACCTACTTTGTCGATCATCTCTCTCTCTATTCTTGACGAAACAGGCAGATGTTTTTTAGTTTTTTTTTTTCTGTCGTTGACTTGTTTTCAACCAATGACATGTCTGGTTTTCTCTTCAACCCATAGCGGGGTGGAAAAAAATGATATTTGCGCGTAAGGGAATGTTATGGAACCCGACTGAAATTCGAACCCAGATTTCTCATTTCGAGCCGTTATCTATTACACCACACCGCAAAGGGGATTACAAAAAAAAAAAAAATTATGATTGTATTAATTTTATTCTCTTGTCATTTGTTTCATTTATTTGCCATTTCAAGTATTTTTTTTTTTTTTGACAGTGAAAACGATCTACATTTTTTAACAATCTGAAAATATCACCTTCACCTGACAGAATTGCTAATTCGTTTGTGCCTGCACAGACGGCTTTACATTCCAGATACTTCGTGCATTTCCGTAGTGTTCACTTTACTGCTATTACATTCCATCATCATCATCATCATTCTGCTTTCATCATCATCAACTACAAGAAAAGTAGTATCCTGTTATAATTCATTTTGCTAATCGAACTTTCTATTCATTCGTAAATGATCTAGCAAGACAAGATTGTTAACCATTACACCACGTCAAAGCTCCCAAATCAGTCTCTAAGCGTAGCTTAGATGTAACACAAGGCCGAAAGTATAGGGCACCCAGTGAGTATCAAACTCATTATTCATTCGTATCGATATATCGAGACAAGCTTGCTAACCATTACGCCACATCGAAGTGCCCTTAAATGATTGCTAAGGTTAGTTTAGATATGACACAAGGCTGAAAGTGTGGAGCACCTAATGAGGATCGAACTCATTACACAATCTTAATTGATGTAGCAAAACAGGCTGCTGCGATTACACCACATCGAAGTGTCCAAAGGAAAAGAAATTAATGATATATAGATAATGTAGGCGACAACCCTCTCATGTGTTTGCTGCTTGCTTCTGTAAAATAGAAAACTTTGCCAACTTTGAATCTTTTCATTTGTATCCCCTTACTCCTTTAAATAAAGATCTGCATTCATACGGAAGATTGTGATTGTAATATTGTGTTAAAATTGTTGCGGTCCAATCGGAGAATTTCCACGTGTATCATTTTATAGTCGTGGAACTCGTAACGAATTTATTCAATTATTAGATTAAGAATGAAGATTCTTCAGAAAATGTTAATATATGAACCGGAATAATTTCACGGCTACGTCTTGTATTTCTTATTCATATGACTTGGAGGAACGGCCGGGTAATATAAGAACAGATTCCAAATTTCAAATAAAGCGTCGTGTTTTAGATTCTTTTGTCAATTTATGAATTTTCCTCTTACTTTGCTGTGTTCTTACATCTCGATACATGTCTAGCTCCGTATTTCACAAAGCATTATTGAATAAGCACTTGGACAAATAAACTCTTTCCTCGTCACCTTATCTGTCCAAGACAGCAGTATGAAAACGCTGTCATATTTATTGTGAATAAGGACAGGAGCTAGTTGTTGTGTTATACCATACTATGCTGTTAACACAAACAAAGGGTTTGTCGCAGAGCTCAGGTTAATAATGTATCAATGCAAAACGCGAATGTAAGTTTGATTAAAATTCTAGTCATCGGTTTTTAAAACAAACATTGGCGAGAAGTAATGGTAGTAAAAATAATTGCTAAAATATAGTTAAAACTCGTTTTTTTTTGGGTTTTTTTTTTTGACACACACTGTTTTTGCGGGTATGAATGTTAAATATCTCTAGATTTTTTCTGAGAAAACTTGCTGGAAAACAATTGTAATTCTGCTTTAGACAGACCTAAGATTTTTAGAGTTTCTATTTTTAGACATTCTTCTAAAAGCATGGTTTACAAACTATTTACTTTTCTTTAAATAATTGCAATTCTATACAAAATTGCAGGATATCACGTAGATCGTAAGCTTAACAAAATTTTGCAAAAATTGCTTTGTGCGTATATAAACACAACGAAAAATGTTTGTTCTTTCCTCTTCAAAATTTCATGCACCTCCCATATTATCTGTCTTCCTCCTCCTACTCCTCTCCTTCCACGCTCCCCCATGCCTCCCTCCCCTCCCCTTCCCCTCCCCTTCCCCCCCCTCCCTCCCCCCTCCCTCTCCTCCCACTCCTTCCCTCGCCTCTCCTCCCACTACTTCCCTCGCCTCTCCTCCCACTCCTTTCCTCCTCTTTCTCATCCCCCTCTGAAGGAACGAATCAGTTCTCTTTCTCCTTGAATAAAATCTCCTCTCCCCACCTCACAAGCTTTGTTTTCGTCAGTCGAGGTTTAAAAGTTACGCACGCGCGGTCTTGTTTTTGGGTTTCAGGTTCGTATTTAATGTTGGGCTATCCTTTAAGTAGAATATTCCGTTTAAATGTTTACTGCTTAGTCATTTTAATCAAACTAAGGATGTATTTTCTACTCTTCTATTAATTAATAGTTTATAGGTTGATTCGCAGTGTCAATGTCTAAAGTAAAATTTTAAAAAAATAAATGTGGAATATATAAGAGATAAAGAAAAATCCGACCCGGAAGTTGGATTCAGTGTAAAGCTTTTGGGTCTCTGATAATTAGGGATTTAATTATAGCTCAATACTTGTTCGGTTTTCTTCGAGGAAATTTGCAGATTTGAACTATTTATCTTTAGTCCAGATTGGTTACTTAATGGTTATTATTTTTGTCTTTTTTTCTATAGCATCTAAGATCCGGTCTCTTTGGATTTCAGTTTTTCAGTAATTCTGGCATGCAAATTTTAGGTGCCGTTGGAAATAGGTCCTTTGACCAGGAATAGTTATTTTCTTTTTTCAAATATTCCATCTAATTGTACATTAACCACTTCAGACTACGAATATCGATTTTCTTTTAACTTGTTGAAAGGGTTACTGAATTGCCATGTGAATTAATTGTAAATTGTTTCGCACTACGCAATCCGAAACAAATATGGCCGTATGTCATAATTTAAGATATCAAAAAAAAATTTATCTAGACTTTCTTTTCATATGATTATCTATTAAGAACTCTAGAAATTTCAATTTTTTTTTTTTAAGTTTTAAGATACCGTTTATTTGAGCTTTCATAAGGGAACCAATTTATAATGAATTTACATACCAGAATAGACCTTATCAAGTAACTTCTATAAAACTTAGCAACTCTTATTTCCGTGATCTCGAGTGCTTAATCTATAGTAAAATTAAAAGAATTTTTTAAGAAAAATATATTTTGGTCGCAGCGCCTATTGTATAATACAACAAATTTATTTTGTCAAAGTAAATGAAAATACCTGGAAAAACAAGGTAAAAGGAATTTATCCAAATATGCACGCCACCGAAAAAAGAACAAATGAAGAAAAGTTACTGAAACGCATTTGATAACAACGTGTATCATTAACTTTATTGTAATAATCTGTGTCATTGAAAAGAATTTCAATTTTCAGATTAAATTGTTCAGCGTGAACCTTTTTTTTTTTTTTTTTTTTTTTTTTAGCACATCGGACAAAAATATACGTATTCGACGTGTTTTCTTAAAATGTATTTTTTAATATCTGAAATCTGGAGTGCGTATTCGATATTAATATATTAAATAAACTTCAGATAGCAAATTTTAAACTTATTTTTTTAATTTACATTTTAAGAAACCCGTGGTGTGAACATATTTGTTTCGGCTTTCGTAGATCAATATATAATGAATTTGTATAGAAAACTTGACCCCCCCCCACGAGAATCTTTGATACAATTTAATAAGGAAACTTTAGATATTCGTTATATTGGGCGCTTAATCTGGTAAAGCTTTACTATTACAAACGTCTTCCTTTAGAATGGTGCGCCAAGGAGTTGACGCATGTTCATTAACCCTATTGACCTCATGCGCATGATCAATTCCGCTGTTACTTCAACGTCATTGGCTAGTTGACTACTTAAAGAGCGTCAGAAATAAAACCGGTGTAATAATAAAATAAAATCCGTTAATAGCCTTATGAATAAGAAATTGAAAGAAGTGATTATTTCTGGCCGCAGTGCCTATTCTAAAAATTCATTTTTATTTCTGACACTGATTTGTTTGCATTTTAGAGCCTCGATCTGGAGAAATATAGTGTATTATTTAAAGGCAACCAAAACCTTCACTCGTAATTCTACTTTCTTATTGCCATATATCAATAAAATCTTTGGCATTTATTTATTTTTCTGTTGTTTCTCTTCAAGTCGCCGACGATCATGGATCGCCATGATCGTTGGCTACTTGCACTTGTAAGGAACGTTTCATTTTTCATCATCTTTTTGTCTCCCTTGTCACTTATTCACCTTAACTCGTTATGAAGATTAGTTGCTGTTTTTGTCTGGCCTTCTTCCTTTTAGTGGTCCATGTGGGTATTAAGCTCAGTTAGGAATTATTTATTTATCGAAATGACTTCTCGAAGACAACGCTCACCGTTTTAATTTATTTTTTTGAAACCTCAAAATATCCCACTGGACACTAAAAATATAATTACCGTATATACGCTTGTATAATCCGATTTCATGTATAGTGCGCCCTTTGTTTTTTTTTGTTTTTGTTTTTTTTTGCTTTTTTTGCATGAATTTACCACCCCCACCCGCCACATATAAGTATATTGCAACCAGTTAGCGAAAATGCATAATTTGTTTAACCTCTTGAAAAAATATTGCTTGTGTATAGTGCGATCTGTGTTACTTTTCTTTTTTTAAAAAAAACAAAAAAAACAACAACAAACTCACTATAATTGAGTACCTTTAAGATACTGGAGAGTAATTAGTCGAAAATTTCGAGAACATCATTGTCAAATGTAGAGAAAATAAAAATCCTCAATTTGAATAAATTTATAATTTCAAGACTGCCAAAAACTTTATGCGTCCAGGGTGTGACGATAAACTACATCCGCGTCTAGGATAAGACGATAAACTACATCCAACAGCAAGGCCTCTGATCAGGAGGTTTTGAGGAGCGTGAAGCCACCTCTTAATTGCTTAATAGGGGCTGACATCACTTTTTAAAGTTTTGAAAATTTTCCATAGAAGGCAAAGAAACAAATATATTTTAAAATATATATAAAAATATATTTCAAATTATTTTAAAACAATATCGAAATGTTAAATAATTAAATAGATTATTTTATATATATAAAAAAAAAAAAATCTTACAGATGAATATAGATTGGTAATTAAAAGAATTGAACGGGTGAAACTTAAAATCACACAAAAAAACCTACCTTCTCACCTGCCCCCAAATCTGCAAATAAAACTGACTGAATTCTTACAGGCGTATATTTTTTTCTCTGTAAACAATTGGAAAGCCAAGGTCTCCATCATTATAGTGAAGACGCGATTGAAATGGCGCAGCATTATTTACAGAACCGTCAGAAAATTAAAGATTTGGGGTTGACTGTATTTTAATTTCATTTTTATTTTGCTAATAAAATATACGGTATACTTTGGGCTTGTAAAACATAATTTAGAAAAAAAATTGCTTGCGACACAGAATTTACTAATGGCGTATTAAAAGGACGTATTTAAAATCTAGAGCTAAGGCATTCACCGACAACCACGAGATATCTCGTAGGAGGCATCATAATAATAATAAAAACTGACCACATGTCGGTTACGAGTTACCTCTTGCGTGGCATTTTGTAATATATTTCAAGCTTTGAGTACCACTAACTAGTTTATTAGCAGTGATAATTTTAGTTTGAAAACAATTAAGACATCACTTGAAGCTATAAATCGGCTCTTTTTGTATTGCTTAAGCAGGCTGTTAGAAAGTCCGATTTCGTAATCGTAAACGTATATGAAGTATTATGATTACTTGCATTATTTACATTATTCGGGCTGTTATCCTCATCTTCATGGCCCAGTAGATAAAGACGTTGGTTAGATCCAGTGACTAGCCCAAAGAGTTGTGAGTTTAATACCAGGCCACAGCGGTGGTGAACCAAAACGTTGGAGAGTTAAAGGAGAAATAACTGCGATGTCTAGAAGAGGCATTGCGCATAGAAATAGAGCAATCTGCTTCGGTGGACGAAATAAAGGGTTCGGTTCGAAATTCCAGTCACCTGAAGAAGCCCGGAACGTACAACGGCCGAAACGTTGTGAATATGGCAAGGAGGATAATAGTCCGAATAATGTAAATAATTAGCGTTGGTTTCATTTTTCAATTTTATTTTGCTAATAATACCGTATATTTTTGGTGTAATAAGACTATATACTTTCGGTTTTTAAAACAATGTAATTTTTCAAGAGTGTGGTGCAAAATTTAATGAAGTAGTCGAAAACTGAGCTATTAAAAAATCAGTCAGTTATGTGCCATGCGTGATACACGCTTAAGTGATCATATATCTTTCGATATATTACTGACTAGGGAGATTTTTCCCGTAGTAGGTTGCCATTTGTTTCTGCGGTAGGCCAGATGCCATCCAAGGCTATAGAACCTGGTCTATCACCCATAGCTGGGGGTGGGGAGATAAAGAGGATTCATACTTTTCCCAAGAGTATTAGCACGTAAGGAATTGGAATTCGGCATATATGCAAGGAAACAGTCAGTTATGTCTCATGCAGTATACACGCTTAAGCGATCATGTATCTTTCAATACATTACTGACGCAGTAGGTTGCCATTTTTTTCTCTATAGAACCCGGTCTGTCCCGCGATTTACCCATAGGAGGATTCATAGATTTCCCAAGCGTATTAGCAAGGGTATTAATGACTGTAATGGATTCGACTGGAATTCGAACTCCGCTCGCCGATTCCTCAGTCCGATCCGCTATTCATTACTCCACCGTGCCTCCTATACGGAAGTTTAAACGGGAAAAAGTAGGATATGACTTTTAATACAACAAAAAATATATTAGGTGTTAAGATGTTTTCAATCCTCACTTATCAAAACTCGATCGAGGATAATACGATTAACTCATAATACTAAGAGCCACTCAAGGCAGAGGCTTAATGAATGAGGTGTGTGAGGATGTGGAGGCTAGATAACGATTAAGCCACCGTCTTGGCTGAACTTAAAAAAGAAAGGCGCTCGTCTGATCCTAAACAGAAATAGCGATATAGCAATGGGCTTGCGATATTTGCAGCTGTAGTAACGAGATACCGAATGGAAAAAAATATCTCCCCCGTTTAAAGAGTTTCTTTAAATGATTTATTTCTTATTTAATTAACGATTCTTTTCTTTGTAATACTGCAAAATGGCTACGTGGACGCTCCTGAAAATTAAATGTTTAGGTTGATGGCGAGATGAAAATTTGAAGGAAATCCATTGGAAACTTTTATTTAAATAAAAATCGAATTTGACGTACTGACTGTTTCTAATTATTTTGGTTAAACAAAAACGAAAGAAATGTTCTTGATTACCTTCCACTTAATCCAAACTTCAAAATGCAAGTTCCTTCTCTTTAACTTTACAATGTTATTAGTTCTTGGGCGCATGTAGAAAGCGTATTCCTGTGTGATTTTCTTCTTGTACTTCAAACATATTTAAATGTTTTCCTCTATACTTCAAAGAATCTATTTAATTATTTAGCATTTCAATATTATTTTAAAATAATTTAAAATGTTCATTGCGAAAACTACCAGGAGAATTAGTGATGCCATTGTTTGCTAAGTATCCTGAAAAATATTGTTGTTGAAGTGAATAAATATAAAACTTGCTGCCCAGCGAAGGAAGCGAACTTAAAACCATCAGTAAATCAACTAAAGATTTCAGCTTTTAATAGCTGTCAACCCCTAGAATAAGATTGCCCAGTGAATCTTTATTAAAACCAATGCTTTTTTTTACTTTTAGTTTTTCGCACTTAGCTTATTTTTCTGTCACGTGTAGATGTTCAAAGAGTCAAATACTCTTTTATATATATATATATATATATATATATATATATATATATAATTATTTTTTATAAAAAAATTATAACATAAGTATGTTATAAAATCACTACAAAAATAGCCATTTTGTTTCAACACACTCTGTGTTTTATCAAGTGATGTTGAAAAGAAAATAAATGGTTTTAAAAGTTCCAGATTAATTAACGATCCTACACTAGGGGGAAACAATAAAAAAATTATAACATAAGTAATATAAGTATATATATATATATATATATGAGTGTGCGTTTCGTGGTTTAATGGTTAGAAAATCACTGTGTGTGTGCATGTTATAAAATTGGGGTATATCATCCCCACTATTTTAAATTATTGACAAATTGGAAACGTACATGAATGTATATTGACTGGAAAATATATCAGATTATGTATTTCGCAGTTTAGGCTTCATCAGTTGGAAAGCAAGGAAATGGGTTGCGTGTGCGTTAAAGAAAAAATTCTGCCCATTCTGAAGTATATCTCTCGACTACGAAACTTAAAGAACGTAGATGTTAATGACTTTTTAAATAGTCTCTCATTTTTTTTTTCTTTTAATATTTCATTATTTATACTTATGCACAAGCAATTCATTTTTTTCGCTTTCGATCTGAAATTCATAATCGGGTATATTTTTCGAAACGATGTACTTTCTTGAACGTTTCCTATATAATATATATATATATATATATATATATATATATATATATGTGTGTGTGTGTGAAAAGTGTATATAAATATAAATAAATATATATATGTATAATTATTTATATATTATATATGCAGTATTATTATAAAGCGCTCAATATCAGAGATAGAGCTAACATATTTGGTTGGATAGATGTGAGTTTGTGACCCTGGGTTTCAGTCTTTAGCGATCGTCAGACAACTGACGATCGCTAAAGCGTGAAACCCAGGGTCACAAACTCACATCTATCCAACCAAATATATATATATATATATATATATATATATATATATAAATAATAAACTGTTACAATGGAACCTGCACTTTACCGCCACAAAAATGCATATTTGTGTCGATGTGCAAAAGACGTCTCGTTAGATGGTTAACAATGGTGGTAATAAACGATTTCATTTAAAATATGATTTATGAAACATCCTTTTAGATTTTTGAAAATTTTCTATAGAAGGCAAAGAAACAAATATATAAAAAAGAATCTGGTTAATTATTTAACATTTCAATATTATTTTAAAATAATTTAAAATATATTCTTATATATTTGTTTCTTTACCTTCTATGGAAAATTTTCAAAAATTTAAAAAGTGATGTCAGCCCCTATTAAGCAATTAAGAGGTGGTTCCACGCTCCTCAGAGGCCTTGCTGTTGGACGTACTTTATCGTCTTATCCTAGACACGGATGTAGTTTATCGTCATACCCAGGATGAAAAAAGTTTAAATCAAAATGTTTTTTTTCATAAAATTTTTGGCACTCTTTTGAAATTATAAAATTTAAATCAACTCCAATCCTCAGAATGAAAACTTAACAAAAATCAGTAAGTGAGGATGATCTTCGAGGTACTTACAAGGATTTTTTACAATTAAGGCAAAAAAGACCTATTTTATCCTGTTTATCGGAGTGAAACGTGAGGAAGATTCTACATTTAAAAATAACGCACCAAAGTCGCCCACATTTGGCCAATCGCAAAGATCAACCCGATCGGAAAACAGTGGAAGGGTCTCGCTCTGGAAGAATTTGGTGTGAATTTTAGTAAATATAATTTATCTCTTTCTTTATTATTTTGGGGTGAATTAACAGAAAAGATCGATTTAGATGTTTTGGTGAATAAGGAAAATTATAATCAGCGTCTACGTTCTTTTGGTAAAATTCCTGTTCATGGATGGCGTGCTATGCAACTGTGTGACAAGAGCTATAGTTAGCTCCATATTATTACTACTATTGACCCGTCATTGTCTAAGAATCTTAAAATAAAAATGTAGTATTAGGTCTTTAAGACTGTTTTTAAGAGATTTTTTTTCAAATTATTTGATTAAATTATTATGAAATTAAAAGCTGGATATGAAGACTGAATATTATTCTCGGACAAATAGAAAACATTTACCGCTGTTTCGGTTTTTAAGCTTCGTCGTTCCAAGATAGATTGCTCGTTTTGTCATATCTTTCAAAATATTTTATGGTGTGACACTACTGTACTCGAAGTATTTTCAGTTTTATTTTTCTTTCTCCCCGTTATTGATTCAGTAGGTACCATAAAAGCGTTTTATACGAAAGACAAATATTTCTATATATTTCATTGAAGACAGATAAGAAACGCGTCGAATCTGCGTTTTTTTTTATCCAAAAAAAGGTTTTATAGTGTATCAGGAACTGTTTTATTGACTAATAATTTTTTTAAGAAAAATCTATTCTCATTCTAATGATCTGACAAATGTTGCTTCAAGAGTAATGTTTCTGTTGATATCAATATTTTCTGGGTTTATTATTCAATATAAGGCCTGAAAGCCACTCAAGATAATGCATAAGGTTGTTTAATGACGTAAAAAGAGAAAGCAAGTGCAGATCACGTAGATATGTAGTATAAATAAAATGGGTTAATACAGTAGTATTCGAGGAAGCATCTCTAGGGAGTTTCACCAAGTCGCGGTTTTTGAAATCGGAATAATCCCCAGTTTAATGATAGAATACAAGAGCTGATAACTGATGTATGTTTGTGTAGTACAGTCTGGCACAAGACCTTTATGAAACACTTAGGACTGAACTTTTCACTGTAGAAATGGTTTACTAGGCTAATACGCAAGTAAGATACTAGTTAATGGTCAAAAGGAGTTCAGTCTAATCCAAGTTGGATATCAGTGAGAATCGAACTTGTAACTCTATTAAAATGGTCCACGGTATGACTTTGGAAATTATTCCTTTTGCTTGAAGAAATCAAATATTGTCGTTCCTTTCGCGACCATAGACAAAAAGAAATCTTTGGAATTACATAAAAAGCAGCGAATTCTAACTCATCAAAATTTATCCTAAAGATATAATGTGTATACAAACGTTAAAATGCAAGAAAGAAAATTAACGAAGTTGGAAATTGTGTGAAATGTTTCACTTTGTTTGTTTTTACCCTTCTGTCGTCACTGGCGTAAACCGCCGCCGATGTGCCGTGTTCCTTCTGGACGTTGGAAATTGTGGTTCTCCACAATTTCCTTTCCGTTTTAGCTTTAAAATAAATTCTTTTCGACATCTCTCCCAAACCCTGTTCCGCCATGCATTCACTCAAGCTCGTCAGGTAGGTTATGCATTATTTTCCTCTGCCCACTCTTTCTTTCAATCTGTCATGTGAGTATCATATTTTCAAAACCGTCTTTCCTCGTGACCTTCAATTGTCTCTTCCTGATATTAAGGGTCTTTTTTTTGCTTCCACTGTCTCAAAAAACCACGTCGTTGATCACATGTTCGGTCGACAGCATTCTCAGCATCGTTCTGTAAACCCACATTTCTTTTGCTTCAAGTCTCTTCATCTTTCAGAAGATTATCCAGCGTTCACTGTTGTATAGGACTGATAACAGTTCAGTGGCCTTTTCTTTGTTTCTAACGAAATGTTTCTGTTAATACTTTGCTTAGCTTTTGGAAGGCATCTTTTGCTATCCGAATGAGTCTTCAGATTTCAGTGTTGCATTTTCCGTTCCTTGCTAACTCACTTGCCAGATATTGTCCACTGTTGGAAAATTGGAGTGTCTCTGGGGCCACGTAAATTCCTACTTTTCTCAGGCCAAAGCGTCATCGAAGCGAAAGAAATTCCTCTTGTACTTAACGGAGTCATATGATCTGTATGTTAAGTTAAACCCCTCGTTCCTTTTGATAAGGTCGAAATCAACCATTCGTCTTTGCGTGGAATACTGCTGTTATATATGACATGAAGACCCCGCTGTTCGTCTTGAGGTCCTGGAAAAAATCCAGAGACGAATATGGAATGTGGTTGGCCTTGATCTGACATCTCGTTTACAGTCGCTTTCGCACAGACGTGCCATCGCTTCCCTCTGTCTTTTCTATCAATACTTTCACGGTGTTTGCTACGACAAGCTACTTGTCGCTGGTTGCCAAAGTGCATGAATTTAAACGTGCAGCTAGGTTGGCATCTCAGTCTCACCCTTTCACTGTCGAAACTGTTAAATTTAGACATCTCTTCTATTTCAATAGTTTCAGGTCTCGCACTTCCTGTCCGTGGAACTCCTTTACTTGCTTCTCAGCTATAGTCTCCAACTATTCAAATGCAATGCCAATCGACATCTCCCAGATGCTTTGATCTATTCTCCCTCCTTCTCTTCATCCTTTCTCCTCTCACGTCTCTTGCTCCCACTGTCTGTAACCACTTGTGTGCTAGCGACACTCCCGCCTTTCTTGGGATGAAAAGCTTTAAAAAAATATATATATACACTAGCCTTTAATTTTCAAAGGTTTTTGTTGGAAAGTTTTCGGCCTAATGAAGAAGATCTTAGAAAGGTGGAAAAAAAAAAAGAGGTTTTGTCATTTAGTAAAAATTTGTGATTTGGGTTTGGCCTAGAAGTTTTCAGTACACTCCCGTATTTGACTTAATTATATAATTATAAATGATTATATTTCATATCGTTAATGATATTACAGCTTTTTAATTATATTAATGGATTCTGTTTCTTTTTCCGCCAACGTTTGCAGCTTTCATTCGCCGTGTGTTTCTGATATCGACCGCAAACTATCGTCTCAATTGAAGACAATGTCGCGGTATTATTCTTTGAAAATAAACCATTTTCCTTCTCCTTTTCTTAGAAATGCAATTATTTCTCGGATCATAATTCTTTTTCAAGCCCCTCAGAGCAAGAGCTTCGATACTAACCATAAATATTCCCATAATGGAAGGTTTTTTTTTTCCTACTTTACCGTTCGCTATTTACGTGTCCATTCCTTTTTGTATTTTTTTTTTTTTTTTGATTTGTGATTTTTTTTTACTGATTTTATTAATTTCAAATTTACCTTATGTAAAATTATCTTTCCTTTTTTAAAAATTAATTTCCATTAACAAATAGCGGTAGCTTGCTCTAAGTAAATTGAAACTTGAAAGTAATGCGAATGAGATACCACGAAAACACATTTCTATCTATGAATACATGATTCTCTCTCGTTTTATAAACAATTTTTTTGCAGTCATCGTTAAATTGCTCGTTATCGATTGGCATAAATCCTTCTCTGCTATTATATAACATTTGGATACGAAAACTCGCCGATGCTATGGCCTCATGGAAGATCTCTATTACTGATATAGCTAATGGATTGCTCGGTGATTGTCCTCCTTGATCAGTTCACAATTTTCCCGACACATTTTCTGCAGGTTCGCTCGTGACTGGCTGTTTTGTATGCTCATATTTCTCCGACACTCGACCGGCCTTGAAAAGTTAATTCCACTCTAAAAGCGGTGTTTTAAAAGGTTCATCAAAAGCTTGAAGTTTCCGTAGACGGGATTCAGGGTTATAAAATTGGGTACCAGCTGACGTTGAATTTGTCAGCTATCGTAAATATTCCATCGAATATATATATATATATATATATATATATATATATATATATATATATATATATATATATATATATAATGAAAAACAGACCACTTTAAGGTACCATTACAATAATTTATTTCACCAAGATCCCTTTTAAAGGACTCCGGATCATCAGGTAACAATTCCAACAACGAAATGAAAGGAAAATGGGATTAGAAATTGATGGGTAGTGTAATTTTTGTAATTTAACAGGGGGGGGTGAGAGTGGTAGGTAAAGAGACAAGGTAGAGTATAGGGAGGGGTTAATTTCATATCTCTCTTAAGCATGCTTTATATTGGGGTAGGATGAGTGACCGAACCTTGACCTATTTACATGTTTAACTTAACGGAAATGATATGTAGGAATGGGAGGGGAGAAAAGAAAAGGAAAAAAGAGAGAGGAGACAGGCGACAGTAATACAGATATATCCAAATGAGTGTTACGGCAAAGAGAGAGGGGGGAGAGGGAAGTGAATCGAAAGAGGCTGTAGTTTTGTTTTAATAAAGTTATGTAAAAGATAGATTTCAATGCTTGATAGAAATTTAGATGTCTAAAAAATGAATGTTATCAATTTAAATATTTAATTTCTTTAAGTAAATAGTTTAGGGACTTAATATAAGTTAACTACTATTATTATTAGCATATTTACTGAGAACATATTAAAGAAATATTTAAAATTATAATAGTTTATTTACCCGACCAATTGTATTTCCATAATATAGTAAGAAAATTACGGTAACAATAACATCTATATTATTTTTACTTTTAATCTAATTTATGAATGCAATTTTTATTTATTATTATATGGGTAAACTTAATTAAGGTTTAGCTTTCATTATTTAATAATATTTGAGGGTAATATTAGAGATTTTGTTTTCTTCTTATATGTATGTCACAAACATATTCATGCAAATCCATATATACATACGTTTAATAACATGCGCAAACACACACACATATGAGGTCCGTAAAAAAACGTGTGAATTTCTTTTTCATTTCAGCTTTTGGAAGTAAAGTCTGATGATCCAGAACCCTGTTAAAGGGGTTATGGTGAAATAGTTTATTACATGGAATCTTAACGTGGTCTGTTTTTTATTCAAACATATATGCTCTGAATTTTACATTGAGCTCTCTGGATATCATCCTCCTCAGGTCTACCAATACGGATTACCTAAATTTTCATAAACTATATATATATATATATATATATATATATAATATATATATATATATATATATATATAATGCTTGTACGTGATATCTGTCCTCCTGTATGGCAGCGAATGCTGGGCAATCTCAAAGATGAACGGGGTTGAAGCAATATAAATATGGTTTGCATGCCGAGAACCGGACATGTGATCAACAACGAGGTTTTTGAGGGAATGGAAGCAAAAAGGAAACTTATACTTAACATCAGGAAGAGGTAATTGAAATTTGGATGAGGGGGGGGCGAGTAATGCGGAAGGATGTTTTGGAAAATCTGATACTCACAGGACAGATTGAAGGAATTAGGGACAGAGGAAAGCAGCGTGTAACATACCCGATTGGCTTGTGCCAATGGATGGTTTGGGAGAGATAACGAAAACAAACTTATTAAGAGCTATAAGGGACATAAAGATGTGGAAGCCATGGTCGCCTATATTTCCTGAAGGGACACAGTACATAAAAGAAGAAAAAGAGGTCGCCTAATTACTAAACATGATAACCAGAAGCCTAGTGACAGACTGAACTCTGAGGTCTGGATATCAGTGTCCGCATACGGGAACTTAACCAAGCCAGCTCGTATAATATTTTAATCAAATTTCGTGCAAAGCTGAAATGAAATATTAATGTTGGTTACGCTCAATCCTAGTAACGCTCAATGTTCTACTTGTCAACGATCTTCTCGTCGTAATATAACTGCATGAAACGCATTTTCGTATTTGCGTTGAAATTATCAATTGTTTCAAAACCTTATACATAGACTAACATCGGATTTAGCTGCTTCTATCTGGCATGTTGCTTCAAGAATTGTGATCATTACTCTCCACAAGTTCCAACCCTTTGTAGCTCTTAATGTTAGATATTTTTACCATCACTCCTATACTCCATTTACACAAGTTTGTAACGTAGGTTACTCAGTGTATTACTCTCATGTGAGTGTTAAATTGCCAAGCCTGTTGTCCGCATTGTGTTCTAGAAACCGTTTAAGTATCTGTTCTTTTTGTTTCCATTTTCCTTGCATTTAATCTGTCCTGTGAGTATCAAATTTTCCAAGTCCCCTTTCCTCATTATGTACCTAAAAATTTCGACTTTCTTCCTGATAATTATAAGTGTCCTTTTTGTTTCCATTTTTTTCTGAATTTTGGTTGTTGCTCACATGTTCAGTCGATGATATTCTCATCATTTTTTGGGGGGTGGATTCAAGTCTCTTCTTCATGTGAGTGGATTGTCCAGTTTTCACTTCCGTGTTGGAGGACAGATATTACATAACGGTCCAGTACTCTTTTTATTTGTTTCTAACGAAATTTTTCAGTTTCTTAATATTGTTAACTTAACCTTTTGGGAACCATGTTTCGCTATCCCAATGTGCCTTTTTGGAGTTCAGTACATGTTAGATAAAAATCTATGCCGATATCGTTAAATATAACGTATAACGTTCTATCTTTCGAGAGAGAGAGAGAGAGAGAGAAACAGAGACAAAAGAGAAACTGAGAGAGAGAGAGATTGAGACTCCAATTCGAATACTTATCTCAGTAATATATCCTGACATTTATCTTCTGCCCGACCGTCCAAGAAATGGAATTGAAAAAAGGGGAAAGGATAACTGCTTCGCAATTTTGTGTTTCGTCTTCTATATAATTGGAATGGAAATAGTAAAGGCATGTCTGTTTGGCGGGAAAAGCAAGCGAAATGAAAAAAAAAAAAAAAACGATAAGAATGAGGAAGGGAAACTTAAACTAAAATTGTCAGGTTATATCCAAAAACATAAGACACGACTATAATTTCTGTGGATCAGTTTTAATTTACATAACATACTTTATTGAAAAAAGGTATGTTCTATTGCCAACGGCTCCTTTTTTTTTTTTTTTCTTTTTTTTTGTTTTTGTATCATTCCATGCAACACACTAAAGCCGCTAAGACACAGTGTTATAGTGTAGAAGAATTAGTAACAGAAAGAAATAATGATCCAGGAGAGAAAAAATAGTAGATACCTATTGACATTACATTTAAAGTTTTACAGATTGAAAACTGCAGACATCAGACGATTACGGTCAACAATCGGCTTCTGAAAGCAGTTTTGACAGGGAACTCAAAATTATGACTATAGGTTGGCGTCACTGTCCTCTGCTGGTCTTCAGCTTTTACCATTTTGAGTTTCTTTATATTCACAGAATTGACTATTGTTTGTTTTACATAAGGTATGCTTGTTTAATTTCTCAGACTTTTTTGTTTGCTGTTGACCTGTATTTCTTACTCTAGATACCACCCACTTCGGGTTTTGTCGCTTCATCCCATCTTGATATCTTTCATCCATGTTGAACTCTTTCCCATAGAATACAGTTACTACTACTGGCACCACTATTTTCATACACCATTGTAAGATTTGATTTTTTTTTTTTTCAATCGACTGTTAGATTCCACGTCTCACACATTTTACATCAGTGCTGAACTTAGACAAGTGGTGGCCGAAATGTCCGTCCTTTGCAAAATCTGACCAATCATCATAATTTGTTATCTCCTCCACTTTCGGGCCAAGAAAATTTTTTCCGACCACCCTACATGCAGTCCCTAGGCTCATTCCGTTTTAAACATTTTGACAAAATGATATATTTTAAAATTCCCAGTCAGAGATTATATTCTCTTGTGCATCATTTTCATAGTATGATTAGAATGTTATAAATGAATTCAATTAGACATAAATTCAACTTTTGGCGCTATTACACTTTCGCACCGCAAGTCCTCCATGTTTTGTTTGTTTTTTTTTTTCCTGCGACTATTTTATTTCTCTGATTACTGATTTTTATGCTCCTTATTTCCTGTGCATCATCTCCAGAAAATTCTTTCGTAGTGTTTCGACAGCTGCTTCTCGGCTTCTTCCGAATGCTTATTGTCTTCCGGAAAGCTTTAAAACTCTTCCCAAAAATGGCTGTTGCAAACAATAGAGTCCAACTTGACTGCTGTGAGGAGTGGGGGTGGTGAAAGTTATAGCGCCGAACTTTTTATTCCTTCTTTCAATTTGGGTCTTTTTTTTTTCTCTTAGTCATCCTTTTTTTTTTATCTCTCTCTGTCATCTTTTATTCTCTCTCTCTCTCTCTGTCATCTTTTATCTCTCTCTCTCTTTGTCATCCTTTTTCCTCTCTCTCTCTTTGTCATCCTTTTTCCTCTCTCTCTCTTTGTCATCTTTTTTCTCTCTCTCTCTCTGTCATCTTTTATTCTCTCTCTCTCTGTCATCTTTTATTCTCTCTCTCTCTCTGTCATCTTTTTTCTTCTCTCTCTCTGTCATCTTTTTTCTTTTCTCTCTCTCTTTTTTCCTTTTCCTCTCTCTGTCATCTTTTTTTCTCTCTCTCTCTCATCTTTTTTCTCTCTCTCTCTCTCTCTCTGTCATCCTTTTTCTTTCTCTCTCTCTCTTTGTCATCCTTTTTCTTTCTCTCTCTCTTTTGTCATCCTTTTTTTCTCTCTCTCTCTTTGTCATCTTTCTCTCTCTCTCTCTCATCCTTTCTCTCTCTCTCTCTCTCATCCTTTTTCTCTCTCTCTCTCTCCTTTTTCTCTCTCTCTCTCATCCTTTTTCTCTCTCTCTCTCTCATCCTTTTTCTCCCTCTCTCATCCTTTTTCTCCCTCTCTCATCCTTTTTCTCTCTCTCTCATCCTTTTTCTCTCTCTCTCTCTCTCTCATCCTTTTCTCTCTCTCTCTCTCTCTCATCCTTTTTCTCTCTCTCTCTCTCTCATCCTTTTTCTTTCTCTCTCTCTCTGGAAACTTATACTTGAACATTTCGGTTTATTTATATTCATTTTTAAGAATCAGTCGTAGTCAGCTTGAATGTAAAGAATAATGACTTGCAATAGGAAATCGGGGAGTCGTGTTCCAATTACAATCGTATTCGTTATATTCATTTACGCGTAAATACCTTTTTCGGAAAAGGTAAGAATCCAGCGCTTCCCCCAAGCTAGGAGTAAATTAGCAGGACCACAAAACTATTATCGCCAGAAATAAAAATTTAAAAAAAATAAAAAATTGCATTTGAAGAAGTTAGATTTCGGCATTAAATAACAGGTTGATATGCCGCTAAACAAAAACATCAAACATGTTTCAATATACATGCCAAAAATTGATATTCCGGTCGTTTAACTTCTTTTTTTTTTTTTCTTTGGCATTGTTACACTTTTGCACCTACCTCCGCCATGTTTTTCTCTGATTACTTTTTCTTGTTTCTTATTTCCTGTGCCTCATGTTGATAACATCAAACGCATTTTAAAAGCTTTTCCTGTTTTTCTTTATCATTCTGGTGGTGGTTGATGAAATACTCAACACACTCATCACGGCAAAACGGATTCCAGTAAGCTTTACCTCTTCCCTACAATGGCTTTTGCAGCAATGCACTAAATATTAACTGCTTTTGGGTGCGAAAGTAATAGAGTCTTCGCTTTCTCTAAGTCATTCGATATTTTTGATATTAGTAAAATGTCAACGAATTGTACGTAGTCAAAATATTCTACGTTTTTTTTTATTCACATTCCTTTCTGGTTTATTTTCCATAATGTATTATGTAAATCTTTCCCCCTTATTTCACTCCTTTTCCGATGACTTGTGTTTCTTTGTCGTTAAGTTATTACAGTACTATTGATGTATATACTTTCAATGACCTTTTTTTTCTTTTTTTTTTATTACAACACTTTCCTCTCGTCACGAGTTAGACTGACCAATATTAACAGGTGCTTAAAATTCCTTAACGGACGCAATCTGTTATAATCGGTAAAATTTAAACGTAACTAGTCAGAAATATGTCCGTAAATATATTTATTTTAATATTTTAACTTTGGACAAATCATTTTCTTGCCACGGGAAAGTATGTATACGCCTGGTTCGTGGTTATTAATTTCCCAGGTTATATTCTCTTTACAACTAAAACAAGTAGGGTTAACAAGTGTAGAAATATGCAAACGAAACCTGACCAAATTTGGTCAGAAAACTACCTACTCATGTTGGAAAATTCTATTTTCAAAAATAATCGTTGTTACAATTTGTTTAATTACACGGATGGACTGTTAACGCAATTTTCCCTACGTTTTGACTGTTCCTTTCTTCAACTTCATCTACTTATAAAGCAGACAGTGTCTGGTGAGTGAGTGAGTTTGCCGTCTGTCTGTGTGGTGAGTGAGTGAGTGAGTTTGCCGTCTGTCTGTCTGTGTGGTGAGTGAGTTTGCCGTCTGTCTGTCTGTGTGGTGAGTGAGTTTGCCGTCTGTCTGTCTGTGTGGTGAGTGAGTTTGCTGTCTGTCTGTCTGTGTGGTGAGTGAGTTTGCCGTCTGTCTGTCTGTGTGGTGAGTGAGTTTGCCGTCTGTCTGTCTGTGTGGTGAGTGAGTTTGCCGTCTGTCTGTCTGTGTGGTGAGTGAGTTTGCCGTCTGTCTGTCTGTGTGGTGAGTGAGTTTGCCGTCTGTCTGTCTGTGTGGTGAGTGAGTTTGCCGTCTGTCTGTCTGTGTGGTGAGTGAGTTTGCCGTCTGTCTGTCTGTGTGTGAGTGAGTTTGCCGTCTGTCTGTCTGTGTGGTGAGTGAGTTTGCCGTCTGTCTGTGTGGTGAGTGAGTGAGTGAGTTTGCCGTCTGTCTGTCTGTCTGGTGAATGAGTGAGTGAGTTTGCCGTCTGTCTGTCTGTCTGTCTGGTGAATGAGTGAGTGAGTTTGCCAAATCTGTCTGTCTGTCTGTCTGGTGAATGAGTGAGTGAGTTTGCCGTCTGTCTGTCTGTCTGTCTGGTGAATGAGTGAGTGAGTTTGCCGTCTGTCTGTCTGTCTGTCTGGTGAATGAGTGAGTGAGTTTGCCGTCTGTCTGTCTGTCTGTCTGGTGAATGAGTGAGTGAGTTTGCCGTCTGTCTGTCTGTCTGTCTGGTGAATGAGTGAGTGAGTTTGCCGTCTGTCTGTCTGTCTGTCTGGTGAATGAGTGAGTGAGTTTGCCGTCTGTCTGTCTGTCTGTCTGTCTGTCTGGTGAATGAGTGAGTGAGTTTGCCGTCTGTCTGTCTGTCTGTCTGTCTGTCTGGTGAATGAGTGAGTGAGTTTGCCGTCTGTCTGTCTGTCTGTCTGTCTGTCTGGTGAATGAGTGAGTGAGTTTGCCGTCTGTCTGTCTGTCTGTCTGTCTGGTGAATGAGTGAGTGAGTTTGCCGTCTGTCTGTCTGGTGAATGAGTGTCTGTCTGTCTGTCTGTCTGTCTGGTGAATGAGTGAGTGAGTTTGCCGTCTGTCTGTCTGTCTGTCTGTCTGTCTGGTGAATGAGTGAGTGAGTTTGCCGTCTGTCTGTCTGTCTGTCTGTCTGTCTGGTGAATGAGTGAGTGAGTTTGCCGTCTGTCTGTCTGTCTGTCTGTCTGGTGAATGAGTGAGTGAGTTTGCCGTCTGTCTGTCTGTCTGTCTGGTGAATGAGTGAGTGAGTTTGCCGTCTGTCTGGTGAGTGAGTGATCTCAAAGATATCTGGAGTGGGGAGATGGTGAGAAGGAAGTGATACATATAAATATTGTATATATCGAAGCAGTCTCATTCTCAAGTGAAGATTGTCTCAGAAATACGTCTAACGTTAACGAGCTTACTACCAATGGATGTGTATGAGAATTAGTGACTGGTCCTGATAATTAGCACTTAATGCAACATTAATTTCGATTTCTATATAGATTTTGAAGAAATAAGTTTACTCTAATGGCTGGTTTTGATGGGTCACATTTTTTACCTGTCATAAAATTGTTAAGCATCTATTTAAAATATTCCTTACAAAATATATTTTAAGTTTAAAATGCCTGTGTGTCTATACAAAAACGCACCCAAATGAAGTCATTTGAGTGGTTTCGGTCGAGTTAATTTGGCTTGAATTTATGAGTTTCTTGAGCGTCGTTGGGTCACATCTGTTGATGCCTTTCAGCAATAACTATATTATTGTTGCGGTCGAGCAGTTTGTGTGGATCAACGTTTATACAAGCCGTTATTCACATTCAGAAAATCGTAGACGTGCATAATTTTCCGAATCGCGTCAATGAACATCAACAATACCTGTTATCGTTTTCGAGAAATTTGTATTGATGTGCGTACTGAACAATTTTCAGTCCAAGTGTCTTAACCAATATACAAAGATTACGTTGGTTGCTTTTACGACAAATCAATCCTTTTAAGTTTCTTTAATATCTATTTTTGTGGGGGGGGGCACCCAGTGTGAATTCGATACATTCAATAGTATTGAAGGCAAGGAGAGTAAAAGAGACGAGGAAGCGCTTCCTAACAGTAAAGTAAATAACAAAAGAAAACTTGACCACAGCAGAGAGAACAAAAAACTAGCGAATTGAGTTACTAAAGGGAATTATTCGAAATAGATATAGCTCCCCAAAAAAGGCATGGCACGTGGAATTAAAACAATCTACCTCCCCAACCATGGGCTAAAGGTTTTTGGATGGAAATTCCAACGTATCTTAACTGAAGAAGACCAGATTGTACAACGGCCGAAACGTTGTGAATGACCATAAAAATGAGGGCAATTACCCGGATGATGTAAATAGAAAAATAGCTTTCAATTTAGAACAAGTGTTCTAAGTAACGCATCATCTTGGTTAGATGATATTTGAATTAGAAAATGTGGGCGGTGGAACACACATTTAAGTAGGTACCTCCATGAGATCACTAAAAAAGAGCATAGCATGACAAAAAAGACGCCAGACTTGACGAAAACAAAACTTTATTGTCTAAATGTTTTTTTTTAAAACTAAAGATCAAAGTATCTTTACATTTTTTAATCGTTTCTAGCACGTCCAAAATTTTCGTTAAAAATCTTTTTTTTTCTTTTTTTTTTTTTTTTTTCTTTTGAGTCAGAAAAATTGACAGATAATCAATCATGTCAACCAATTTTTACCATTTTATTAAAAAAATGAAAATCTGGTTGAAATTCTTTTAAAAATCAATTATAATTTTTCCAAAACTGATTTTAAGGAAATCAGAAATTATGTTTATTTAAAATATTTTGAAACAAGCATTACTTAGTTTCTGCTCTGAAAAGATGTAGTTTGAAAATAAAACAAAGCAGGTCATAACATTTCACATCACTTGACAGGTGACGAATGACAAATTCATCGCGTATGGACAGCTTACGTGAGGATAAGTTTTCCTACGGAAGGAGAGAAGTGAAATTTTTTAGATTTAAGTGAACAAATTACTTACCTCGTTATTTTTAAGGAAAACTTTCAGCGCTCTATTTAATTTATTTTTTTTTGTACTTAGCTTTCACCTTTACGTTGAGAGTGATATTAAATTTAATAAGAAAGGTATCTAATTAATTTATATGTACCTTTCTTACGAAATTTTATCGGAAGTGTACATAAAATACTATGTACATTTACTGTGTTATTTGTATTTCCATTCATTTTATTAATTTTGATATTTCATTCATGGACAATGTTATAACTGAGATTAATAATTAATACTTGAATAAACTGAATGAAGAAACAGTCATCATTGCGTTTTAATTCTAGAATTGAAACAAACTAATAAGGAGTGAAGTATGAATCAAAAAGCACTGTAAATATTCCTTGAAACAAAGAAAATACATAAAAATTTATAGCGGTATTTTGATAAATAAATGGATGATAACAAAAAATCAGTGCTTGGTGAGCAATGTTTTCTTTGCTATTTCTTTGCTATTTCTTATTCATAAGAAAAAAAATATGTAAATGAAATGAATTAAAATCTTAATGAAAACATCAAATTCAAAAAATATATTGAAAAAGTAGCTATATAAAAAAAATAAAAACAAATCAAATGATACTTACTTTAATTTCAGTATGAAAATGAAGCCTGATAATGGAAAAATTGAAATAAGGCGACTCACTGAAAACTGTAAAACAACTTCAGAAAATTGAAATTGCAATGAAATATGTAAATGAAATAAACGGTACTTTTAAAAATATAGTACTGTTGCTGGTGAAAATGGCTTAGGATGGTGTTCATTTTTTTTATTATTTATTTATTAGTAAATACGCTGATTCAAAATGCTCAGCATGTGTTTCGCACGAAGAATTTGGAATAATGAAATTGACGTTCAGCGGAGAATACTTAAAATCAGATCACGTCACGTTTTATTGCTTGTGACCTTCCGTACTTTTTAATTACAGGCATTTTAACGTTTTTTTTTTTGTTTTTTTTTTTTTTATGAACACAAGATTAAATTTCTTAATTACTGCTGGTCGTCTGATTGGACGAAACGATACAATTTACAAACGATAAGAAATGATCTGTCATGAGGACACTTACGAAAGTGAATGCGGCTTTCAACTAATTTTATAATATTTTAACAACTTAAATTAGGTACCTCCATCAGATCGCTAAAAAAAGAGCATAGCATGATGAAAAAGACGCGAAGCTTAAGGAAATTAAAATTTTATCGTCTAAATGCTTATGTTATTATTAAGAGGAAAGATCAAACTTTATTTTAATTATTTGAAATTTTGTTTAAAAAAAAAACAACCTTATTTCTCGTTGTATCACCGGAACTAGTACAATAACAGACAATTTTTAGCACGTTTTTTAACGAAAACTTCGGACGTGCTAGGATCGGTTAAAAAAATGAAAAAGAAAAAAAAATACCCCCAAAATACTTTGATCTTTCCCCTTAAGAATGACAAACATTTAGACGATAAAATTTTGATTTCATTAAGTTTCGCGTTTTTTTCATCATGCTATGCTCTTTTTTAACGATCTCGTGAAGGTACCTAACTTAAATGTAAAAATCTAAAATAATTAATGAAATAATAAATAATTGTATTAAAAATTCATTTTTCATCGAAAATTATTTTGCTTTCAGAAAATATTGTTCATATTCATAAGGCAAATAAAAGCATTTGAAACTAAATAGTATTTTTGTTTTATTGAGTTTTCTATGTTACAATACAGGGCTGATTTTCAGGTAGAGGGGCTCCAATTAAAAGAAAATGATTTGCTTTCCTCAAAGCCTTGTGCTTTTAACTAATAACATCACTAAACTGGATGCGATTGAATTTCTAGAGTTTTCATAAAATTAGTTGGGGTGGAGGTTAATAAATTTAAAAAAAAATATTTCTGCTATGACTTTAATAAAAAAAAAATTATAATTTCGATCATCTGTGAAGAGTTTCTGAAAGTTTCATTAACATCCGAGAACCATTTTTATTTTTGAAAGATCTTCCAAATTAATGTCTGTCATACAAAAAAAAGGGCTAAAAATTGTATATGTTATCTTACTAGTTCCGGTGATACAAACAGAAACAAGGTTGTTTAATCAAAATTTAGAATGTGCCTCTTAATAATAACAAACATTTAGACGATACAATTTTGTTTGCGTCAAGTTTGGCGTCTTTTTCATCATTCTATGCTTTTCTAATTTTTTTTATTTTAGCGATCTCATGGAGGTACCTACATTTAAGGGTACCACTTGTAGAACATGTATTCTTCAATATTTTCAGATCATTGCTAAGTAAATATAAATAAGTTGTTACCATCTAATGTGGCGTGGGGGTTAATAAGATTCTTTTTAAGCAAATTTCCAAACACAATGGTTTTCTTTGTCATTAAGTGATCCCCTTAAACGTAGACTCATACCATATTTAGAATGTTTACATGAAAACTGTGAGACACCATTTATAACCTGATAGTTAAAAAAGTTAAATTGACTAATGGATTTTTATCCTTTGTACTCCCTACAACTTTAACCCTGTGCCAAACTAGGTTTAGGCATCGTAACATTTTGATAACATTTCATAACAGAATGATCAAATGTCTTTTTTGTTTTTATTTCAGGATTATGCACGTCGGTGGATATGCAACTATGGATTTTAATTACAAAAAATATTTTTGATTTGTCGGATTAAAATTACCTTGATGGATTTACCTCAAAATCATTCAGGTAAGTCGATTTCGTTTTGCTTATGTTCTTGTGAAGATTGAATTTTTGTCTTTGTATGTACACAGATTTCGAAAAGGAAAAGGTTTTGATCTTGAGTCAGTTCGGCTTTTGATTTAAGGTTAATTTTAGAAGCGGGAAGACTGCAATTGTAAAACCTTTCTGAATTTTTAATAATTATTTTTCTCATCTCGTGATCGTTTAATTTGAATAAATTTAAATTAGAAAAATGACTGAATTTTGACCTTGAAGAAAAAGGTACTCGAATAATACTATTTTATACTCAAAACGTATATTTTTAAATAAAAGAAGACTTAGATTTTTGCAGGTAATAATATTCCGCTTAGCTGGGGAATAATGTATGCATTCTTGGGTGTGTTAAATAGCTCTGAATGTATAAGGTACAAAAATAATTTTGGGCACACTCCATATTTTCACACTTCATAAAAAAACGTAAAATTTAACCAAATAAATTTACAAAATGAATTTTTTTTTTTTACTTTTTCATAAAATTAATTTAAAACAAGTTGGACTGTTGCAATTATTAATAATTAAATTTAATTTACAAACACTAAAAATGGTTTAAAAAGCTTCTGTAAATATGTTCCTGCTGTAGTTTCTAAAAAAAAAAAAAGTCAGAAAGATAAAGAAATTTTAAAATTAAAATCCACAAATTATGAAACAAATATTAAGAAAAAAAGGGAAAAATCTATTCGGTGTTTTTTTTTTTTAATTTTTTATTTATTTATTTAAAAAGAACTGAAGACAAAAACATCGTGTGGTTGACAGTGAAATAGCGCCATAATTTTGTAAGGTTCTGAGACATGCATGTTATTGTAATGTAGGGATTTAATTTTTTTATAATCCTCTTAAAAAAACTTTTTCCCGACACGTATTTTACAAAGTAAAATATTTGATTATTTACGTGTTTGTTTTAGGGATCCAATATAGAAAAACAACCTTTACTAAAACAATTTTTTGTTGTTAGACGAAAATTCAACATTTATTTGTTCTATTTCATCTTTTTTTTTTTTTTTTTTTTCTGGTCGTTGAAGCAAAAACGAGAAATAGAAAAAAATATAAGTATCAGCAAAATATAATTTAACCTTTACTTTGTGATGGCACACTGACTACAGATTGTTTTTCATTAAGGGTTGATGTTTCCCCAGTGGTTTATCCTCTTGACAAGACCCAGCTTTTTTATATTTTCATAAATTTATTTTGACTCTTTCCTAGCTTCTAGCAAGCGAGCGTCTTGTTTCTGCACAAAAGCAGAATACAGTGGCCATTCTTATCTTTGTCGTTTGGCCGGATCAAACATTTGTTTGAATCTTTAGTTTTATTTGATTATTGGGTTTACCCTTCCGACGTCATTTCATATGGATTTTTTATATATTTTTGTAAAGAAAAAATGTATATGTACATACAAAAATATTTTATCATGTGGGTTTTTATTCAGAGCCTGTAAAAAAATGTGGTATATGTTGGAATTGTCAACTAGGTGTAGGATAGACAGTGTAAGCCAACCTTACACCACTTCCCCTCGGCTTTGTACCATATACGCAATATATTTGTAAAATAAAATGTGAAAACGATGCTCTTTCTGGCGAGAAACACAGAAGAACGTTAAATGTTTCCTAGAAAGACGCTTAGATTATTTTTCTGTATTTTTTTCTTTTTTCTTTACATTGATGACAACTTGGCATCTTTTTCCTAAATCAACTGTTTAGGGTCTGCTTATTAGTAGTTCAATTTCCCATGAGTCAATGAAAAAAAAAAAACAATGGAGTCATGGTATACTAGTATATTTTATAGTCATAAAACACAAAAATGAGGCGAATAAACGCGCTAACTAATATATATATATATATATATATATATATATATATATATATATATATATATATATATATTATATATATTTTAGATAAAAAAAAAAAATTTTTAAACAACATTTAAAATATTTATGACAGTTAGATTTAAGTTAGGAATATCCGAACAGTGACGTTCCATATCACGTGACGTCCGCGTCTCGCGAAGGACGCTACTTGCTAACAAACAGTAATTTTAATTTATTTGTAACAAACAGTTATTTCTGATGAAAAATTGAGGATAATTTGAAATATCAAATATATATATAAATAAATAAGTACTTTCATAAAATAAAACATTATTATTTTTTAATTTGAAACTTTTTATATATATATGCACACACTTTTTTTCTTATATAAATTCGTTTATAAGCAACTGTGCCCAAATTAGAATGTTCGTCGTGGTGTAATGCTTATCAAATCGGAAGGATGACCTGCAGAGCCAAGTTCGAATTCCAGTCGGGTTTGTTGCATTCACTTATGCGCAAGGACCATTGCGGGGGGGAGGTATGAATCCATCTCTTCTCGCTTTTCCCCACCAAACTGAGTTGAATCGTGGTGTCTTCGTTGACAACCAGTCTACCGCAGCAAGCAACGTCAATCTACTACGGCAAAATATTCCCAGTCCTGAATCGAAAGAGACATGATCGCCCAAGCGTGTATCCTGTATGGCACTTAACTCACTGACCCAATTTTTGTCTAAATCTTTAGCAAATCCACTACGGACGTCAATAGATCTTAAACGACTAAAATACATGGAAGAAGTGGGGGGGAATTAGAAAAAATCGAAAAGAATAACTAAATAAATTTTTACCGTGTCTACTACTTGCGTTGCGTAAAGATGTATTTGTTCTCTTGCATAACAGATTTTAGTAACTATAATAGTAATAAAATAAAATAAAAACTTTTCCAGAACTAGAATTAGTTAATTTTGTGCAAGAATTAGTACTTGAGTTGATAATTCTTGTATAAAATTAAATCTGGAAAATTTTATTATTATTACAACGTTTCATCTAATTACTTTCTGTCTATCATCAGGTTTCCATTATTTTGTTGATGGTTTCTTTTGATTGTTAATTTGTCCCTATGATGTCAGTTATTTTTAGTTCCTTGTAACCTGGTTCTTCACCATTTGAACAAAGGTTTGAATTCCAGGCAGATCTATCCAACGACCCGCAAGGCATCATTGGTGTATTTTGGGAGTTTTTTTTTTTTTATATTCAGTGTCAGATGGTTTAGAGGTTTGGTTATAATGGAGGATTTGTACCGCCTCTCGTAATTTAGATATTTCTTTTCTATTTACTTTGTGAAATGAAGAAGTGTCAAATTAAAATTTGTTTTCTATTGGGGGGGGGTCATCATTATCGTTTCGGCTCAAGAGAAATATCTGTGCCAATCGATGAGAATAATGTGATGTATTTTTAATTCGCTGCTTGTAGTTTTAAGAAAATCTCATTTTTGAAACTTTATTTGAAATTAGCTAGGTATGGTTGAATACATAGAAAACTTTTGGGTAGAGACACCTGATCTCAAAAATTATCTCTAAAATGGAACAAGAAATGACATCAATTCTAACGGCTCCATAACAAAACTTCCTTCTATTAATCGTCTGACTGACGCTAAACTCCTCGATCTAACGTTCTCTGCTGACATGAATAGAAAAGATTATATTGAATCAATTCCTAGGTCTGCTACTAAGAAAGATGGTTCACCGTATCGTGATAGACTTTTTTTCGATCCAGAATGTTTCTTACATATTTATGTCTACCATTCGTTCATTTTTTTTAAAGTTCTGTGACTAGTTCATTGCTGCTGCCATATATTTAAAGATTCTTGATAACATAAAGTATCTGTAATATTATTGGTCCTGACTTTGTAGCTCGCATTCAAGTATTTTCCCACGTTGTTAATTTAACTTCCCTGTGTCTTTTCTATATTTTCATGGTAATCGTTCGAATGTACTTTCCTCTATGGGAAGTAAGAATGCCTTTTGGTGTAAGGAATACAGTGGTATATTTGGATCAGTAATTGTCGTTAGCTAAGTTTAAGATAAGACATTGACCAGCCTACTTCTATCTTCCTTTTGGTCTTGTGCTATATTTCTATATTACGCAAAATAAATATTACTTTCTTCTATGGTACCTAGACTTTATTAATTTAAGTACAGTTTACTGTTGCTAGATGTAAGCGTATGTTCTATACTAACAGTTTCTTTTCAGACACGTCTCGCTTGTAGAACTCTATTCTTGCTTCTTTCTTCGCAGTCAAGTTTGATCTTCAAAAACGTAAATGAAATGTGAATCTTTATCTACTGTATTAATTCGTCTTTTATTGTTCTCGTTCCTTAATATTTTTTCTTATATTCTTTCACACTCGGTAACCCCTTCTGTTTTTTACTGACTTGCTTGAGGTGAAATGATAAAATGACTTTTTTCGTACCATTGAACACAGTGGCCAATTCGGCAGGATGTACTGATGTAAAAATTGTCCCAACTTATAGCTGCAATGTCAAATATCTCATTTGGGCAGTTGCTAGTAATTTTTTAATATCAAACTCATGTTTGAATGTTTTTAATCTAGTTTGAGAATATAAAATCTCATTCAAAAGACACGTTTCAATTTAGAATTGGGAAACCTAGATTAAACAATTTTTTATTATAAATCTAATTTTCAAATTAAATGCATAGCTTTTATTTTTTTCGTTATTTTTATGTATGAACTAAAGTACTAAAATGCTTCTATGAAATCTTTCAACATGTCAGTTTGACACTTGCTAATCTGTACAGTCAGATCAGAAGGATTTGGAAAGGATTATCTTCTGAAAAATTAGTCACCATATTTTTATCAGTCAATATTCACAATCCATTAACCTAAACTCTAGTATCTTTCCTAAAAAGATTACAGCATGTACGCTCCGGGTTCAGATCACGTCGGGGTCAGCGCTTTGTTGGGAAGTGTTGTCATGAAAACGACCGTTTATCGTATATCGTCGCCGAGGATGGCTGATGATGGCTAGAAATGCTGCTATTGCTGGGTAGAGCCGTGAGCCGGCTGCTGGAACAGATGCTACACTTTAATACTAGTCATCTGGGCTGAGGATTCGGGCTTTTATAGTTCTGAGGCCTTTTTATATCCTGAATCAGTTACACAACAATCTTTTTTTCTTTTTCTTTTTTTTTATGTGGGCGTGCCGACAGGATATGACGTGCCATTTTATTTGTATTTGCTATATATAATCCGCTTGGCGTCGGTAATAATGGACCTTCTCAATAATAGTACAGCCATCCTCCATTTAAATCTTATTTGTGCGGGTGATTACTTAAATTCGCTTAAAGCCGAGGCTGAGTCAGCATGGTCACAGATTGGCCAGAATACTCCGTGGGTGTGGTATTCTGACAATGATGGATTTGCCTTTTGTCTCAGTTTTGGATATCAGACCAAAACGGCCTGAAGTTAGCAGAGTGCAATAGGAATTTTGGAAGCATCGCTTGCCAGCAAAAACGGCTAACAACGCGTGTGGAGCTACGCAAGGCATACGAGCAAGAATGCGTTTTCTTGAAGTTATCCCTCCCACTGTTTTCTAGAAGCGATTCTGCCATGTCTGTCCTTCTCCTCTAATAAAATGAGTTCATCTATGAAATGGCGTTGGGGTGCGAGGTGTTGAAACCAGTGACGAGGTAGAATGCAACATCAAATCTATGCTCGTATACTCTGAGCTGTTGGAATTGTTGTGATGACAGTGCGAATTTGTCATTCACTGTTGGACTCCCTTTCAGACATAAAAACATTGTCTTTCTGTCACCTTATGAAATATAAAAAGGTTTTTAGCACGAAATGTAATAATTTGCTTTCAAAGGCCACTAGAAATTATCAGAGAGCCGTATGAAAAGGCAACACTAAATCTGAGGTTAATTTATTTATTTATTTATTTTTTACAGTAAACTTCAATTTGTACACGGTCCCTGGGCCACTCGAGGTAGAGTAGAGATTTAAGAAGCATTTCGTGCGGATAAGAGGGGAAGATAATAATTAACCATAGACTTGAACAGCTTATGATTTAATTTGTAATGTTCGATCTAAATAATTGCTATTCATCACTGAATTAAGTGCATTGACAAGGCTGTAGATTAAAAATATAAGTATTGATTGCAATAAATGTTTGTCTTTCGTTTACTTTTTATTGTTTTTTGTCCTTTGGGTTTTATTTGTCCTTTGGTTTGTGTTTTTTTATTTGTCTTTTGGTTTTTTGTGTGTGTTTTTTATTTGTCTTTTGGTTTTTTGTGTGTGTTTTTTATTTGTCTTTTGGTTTTGTGTGTGTGTGTTTTTTTTTTTTCATTTGTCTTTTGGTTTTGTGTGTGTGTGTGTTTTTTCATTTGTCTTTTGGTTTTGTGTGTGTGTCTATTTTTTTTAATATGTCTTTTGTTCTGTGTGTGTGTTTTTTTTAATTTTATATGTCTTTTGTTCTGTGTGTGTGTTTTTTTTAATTTTATATGTCTTTTGTTCTGTGTGTGTGTTTTTTTTATTTTATATGTCTTTTGTTTGTGTGTGTGTTTTTATTTTATATGTCTTTTGTTCTGTGTGTGTGTGTGTGTTTTTTTTTATTTGTCTTTTGGTTCTTTTGTGTGTGGTTTTATTTTGTCTTTGTAGTGGTTGCTTGCGTTGTCTATGAACATTCAGTTGGTACATAAAACTTGATACTAATTTTATTGGTATTGAAACATCCGTTTCCCCGGCTCTCTCTCAATCATTCCCATGATCATTTACCAGTGTGTTGTATTTTTGTAGGTTCGCCCTCTCAGCGAAAAATCAACTTTTAGTTATGTGTATCTCTTTTATTGGAATCGATTGACACCAAGATTTGAAATGTAAACAAACACTGGAAATAAATATTCTCAGATTTATTTTTTTTTATTCACTGCACCGAAAGCAAGGTGGTAACGCCACTAGTACGCAGGGGTTTAAAAGTAGTGAAAGAATGCTGAGAATAGGGAGGATTAAGGAAAAGATAAAATATCAAAGGGGTTCACTTATCGTAGCCGATGAGTCTCGTCCTCTGAGAATTTTTAGTTGTTGCTCGTCCTTTTTTTACCGATTCTATGTACACGCTACCCAGCGCAGCGATTGAACTTTCAGTTACTGTGTCGCCAAATTCCCGAACCAAGACTTTAAGTCACTAGGCTATTGTCTCTTTGATTCGTGAATTGGGGGAACAGGGTGAGCAGTAAGTGAGCAGCAGTAAGAATAAGAACTTGACAAGATATCCCTAGATATGAACAGTGAAACGAGAACGACCCATCTCCGTAGATTAAATAAAGGGTTCAGTTTGAGATTCCAGCAGGCGAACCGGAGCGACATGCACCTGATTAGGGCCGGACGTCCCGACGATCGAAAATTTGGGTTTAACATGTGTCTCGGGGAATTTTAATGCCAAGGAAGCTGCACCATTTTCGTCAGTAAAGCATCGAATTCTTTTAAATTCGAACATCCGTGAAATTGGTAGCCTTGCGATACTGTAGAAACTTTAAAGAATTTGTTCAAATGAAATATTTTTTCTTCAAATATCAACGTCCCCTGAAACAATATTATTGAACATCATATTCGTCTTGTACAGCCGTCAAAATAAGCGCACTTTATTTACATTCGATAGCCGCTTGTTTTTGTATGATATTCTCTACAGCAAGTACGTTTTATCATTTCATGTCGACAGGTAATAATCTTCTTGCGTTAGAGAGTTTAACCTGCATGACGTGTTGTTTCTTATGACAAGTAAATATAGGGAGCTATCGGTGGCAAATTCTGAGAATATTTTCAAGCTGAACGTTGCAGAAAGCTATTTGGTTTTCTCACTCAGACTCACCTCGCCATCTGACTCCTCAGATTTTCCATACTTACGTCTACATAAAGTTGAAGCGCCGAGTCCGTACGATCACCAAAGTTAAATAACGTCGATCCTGGCCAGTACCTAGATAGGTGACCGGTGCTGTAAACATGGATATGCGGGTGGTGTAATGGATAATGGTTTGGAATTGTTAATCGGAGTGCAAAGATCCAATTCCTGTTGGGTTTGGTATATTCACTTACGCGCAAATACCCTAGGGAAATGTATGAATCCACCTCTTTTCCATCCGCCAGCTATGGAGTAATTTGTAAAACTTGTATCACGAAATAATATCTCCAGAAATAATTTCTGGCTTTAAATAACCTGAATACGAAAGGGGTGATAAGCCATAAAAAACGAATCATTCATATATATATATATATATATATATATATATAAATTTATCCAATTTAACCAGTAGAGAAGACAATATTAATGAATAAAAATGACAATAGGAAAACTAGTAATTGCTGATGCATTTCGTCCAATGTGGACTTTATTTCATTTCGTATTTTGCTTTGATAAAGTCCACATTGGACGAAACGCGTCAGCAATTACTAGTTTTTCTATTGACATATATATATATATATATATATATATATATATATATATATATATAAAAAGGCTTAAACACTAATATTTCATAGAATATTAGTGTTTAAGCCTTTTATTATATCCTTACTCTCCTTGACATTGAGTTCTACCTGGATTCTATCCTCTTGAATTTTTTTTATTCAAAAAATATACATGTATGTGTATGCATGCACGTATGTATATTTATGTTTTTTGTATGTGTATATTTACCACTAATATATATATATATATATATATATATGTGTGTGTTTATATAATGACACTTATAATACAATCAACGTCACCTTATTTAACAATGGGAATGGAGTGTTGAAAGTTTTTTTGTGTTTTTTTAAAAAAAAGATGACGCTCATTCGAATTCCACCTGCGCACATCACACAAACGTTCGGGAGAAATGGTCCTGGTAGTATACAAGACAATGCAAAAATAAAATTTAAACAGTGAAGAAATGAAGAGAAATTAACAATACCTAAAACACCCCCCTTGAAAATGTCTCTAGAAGTGACTAAATATGGTTGGGACAATAGATATTTTTTGCACTTCCTTACTCTAACCAAAACGGGAAAAAATGTAGGAACCTTACTTAAACTATATAAAAAGAAATAATAAAAATTTAAAACGTATAAATAATGAAGTAATAATATGCAACTCTAACTGTTGGAATATCTGAAATTATTGATTTCCATTTGTTTTCTACTTAAATAGCAACTTCCCGTTTCATTCAAGAATGTAAAAAAAAAAAAAATTACCTCTTCTTGCTCTCAAAACAATCTTTAAAACGGCTAGAAATAATAGCGAGCAATATATATATATATATATATATATATATATATATATATATATATATATATATATATGATGTTTTGTTAAATGAATTATTTATCTTTTCATACCAAAATTTCCTCGATTCTTGCATACATTTTTTCTATGATATCGCTGTCTACTAAAGGCTTTTCACTGTGTGTCAAATCAAACACCTCGCAAACTGTTTTTATCAGACACGCACCTTTTTATCAGTGCGTTCTTTCGCCCTGCACAATGAAAATTAAACCATTTTTTAACTTTATTAGTTTCTTCTACTCAATCGAGGTTTCTATTTCATTTTTCCGCCAACCTATTGATTGTTTGTAGATTGCTTTGATGAGTCTCATCTCTCCCTCCAATGATTTATTTGTACGTTAATCGAATACGTTACAAACACCATTGGAAAAAATTTCTTCGCTCATTCGTCACCGAAATACACAAGTTGCAATTAGTTTGTAAGTGAATGATGGCGTTTTCTTCGAGATCTGTTGATAGTGGGTTTTCTTCAAACACTGACCCCTTCACTCTCAAATCTAGGCGTGGTTTTGCGACCTATCAGTGCAGATGCACGTCCACATATCGAGATCTAATTGTTAATATAATTAACAAGAACGGGCATGCTAAGCGTATTGCATAGTTTTCATCACCAATCTGAATACCGACTCGATTCAACGTTGCTTAACAGAAATGACTGGACGAGAGCTGAGGTTTATAACGTTAATATGGCCACAAATACAAACGACACTACCTTCTTTTTTTTTTTTTTTTTACAGTATATAACAGCTGTGGTGAAAGTTAAAGATCAAGAGTTTATAGACAATCTTAGACACGCACAATGACAAATGTGTCCGTTTTGAAATTTTTTTTGTCCGTTTTTTTTTGTTTTTTTTTTTTATTATTGTTTTTTTTGTTTGTCATTTGTTTTTTTTTTTTTTTTTTTGTGTTTTTTTTTTTTCGTTGTTGTTTGTTTTTTTTGTGTTTGTTGCGTTTTTTGGTGTTTTTTTTTTTTTATTTTCTTTTTTTTTTTTCGTTGTCTGTTTTTGTTTTTTTTTGTGTTTTGTTTTTTTTGTGTTTTTTTTTGTCTTTTTGTTTTGTCATTGCGTCTGTTTTTTTGCTTTTTTCGTTGTTTTTGTTTTTTTTTGTGTTTTTTTTGGTGTTTTGTTTTTTTTTATTATTGTCTTTTTTGTTTTGTCATTGCGTCTGTGTTTTTGTGTTTTGTTTTTCTTTGTGTTTTTGCTTTTTTCGTTGTTGCTTTTGTTGTTTTTTTTGTGCGTGTTGCGTTTTTTGGTGTTTTGTTTTTTTTTATTATTGTCTTTTTTGTTTTGTTTTGTCTGTGTTTTTGCGTTTTTTTCGTTGTTGCTTTTTTTGTTTTTTTGTTTTTTTTTGGTGTTTTGTTTTTTTAATTATTGTCTTTTTGTTTTGTCATTTCTGTGTTTTGTTTTTGCTTTTCGTTTTTTTTGTTGTTTTTTTGTGCGTGTTGTTTTTTTTGTTTTTTTTTTTTATTATTGTCTTTTTTATTTTTGTCATTTTTTTTTTCTTTGTTTTTTTGTGTGTTGCGTTTTTGCGTTTTTTTTTGTTTTGTTTGTTTTTTTTTTTTATTTTTGTGTATCTTTTTTTTTTCATTGTCTGTGTTTTTTTTGTTTTGTTTTTCTTTGTTTTTTTTGTTTTCGTTGTTGCTTTTATTTTTATTGTCTTTTTTTTTGTCATTGTCTGTGTTTTTGTTTTTGTTTTTCTTTGTTTTTTTTGCTTTTTTTTTGCTTTTTTTTTTTTTTACTTTTTGTTCGTGTTTTTTTGGTTTTTTTGCCGGGTTTTTTGTTGTTTTTTTTGTGCACCAACGTCTGTGTTTTTGTTTTGTTTTCTTTGTGTTTTGCTTTTTTCGTTGTTGCTTTTTTTTTTTTTGTGCAACCAATGGTTTTTGGTTTTTTTTTTTTGCTTTTTCGTTGTTGCTTTTATTGTTTTTTTTGTGCGTGTTGCGTTTTTTGGTGTTTTTTTTTTATTATCCTTTTTTTTTGTCATATTTTCTTTGTGTTTTGGCTTTTTTTGTTTGTTTTTTTTTTTTTTTTTCATTGCGTCGTTTTTTAAATTGTGTTTTGCTTTTTTTCGTTGTTGCTTTTGTTGTTTTTTTTGTGCGTGTTGCGTTTTTTGGTGTTTTGTTTTTTTTTATTATTGTCTTTTTTGTTTTGTCATTGCGTCTGTGTTTTTGTGTTTTGTTTTTCTTTGTGTTTTTGCTTTTTTTTTTTTTGCTTTTGTTGTTTTTTTGTGCGTGAAATATCTTTTTTTTTTTTTGCTCTTTCAACCAATGGTGGATTTCATCGGCTTTTTTGTTTGTTTTGTTTTCTTTTCGTTTTTAAAAAAAAAAAATCTGAAATATCAAAAAAAAAAAACAAACTTCAATTGCAATTGTTTGATGACGTTGGAAAGCAAAAATCTTTGATCATTTCATATCCTATAAATTCGCGCTACGCAACCACGAGGATCTTTGAACAATAATAAAAATCCCGTACACTCAAAGACTTCTATCATCGACAAAAAACGAAAATGGATATGAAGTTTATTTTTCTACACTATCATGAACAAAAAGTTTGGAAGGAAACTTCCATGAGAAGAGCAATTACAATGGATTGAGAAATTCTAATTTTGCTCGACTGTAATAAAAAAAATACTGATTATTATTTTTATTTTTTGCTGTATTGAAACTGCTAATTTGACTATTTATTAAGATACTATTTAAGTGCGTTAAATATTTTTCCGACACACCAGAACTTTTTTCCTCTCTTCTCGAACTCGAATGAAATCGCCATTTCATATTAAAGCAGACCTCTTTCTAATTAGATTGGCGAAACAAGATTTTCCTATTTTGATTATTAATTATAACGATAATATTAACCAACCCAGCGTTAAAACAAGGAAAATGACAATAAGTTTTAATTTTAAAATTCGATATCTGAAGAAATATAAAACATCGTTCATTGCCCCCTCTATATATATACACACACACACACACACACACACACACACACATTTTCAAGATAATTTCAAAGAATCTCTCTAAAAAAAAATTCCAATTCTGTGTGATTGGAGTTATTCAATGGGAAAAATTGATAGAAATCAAAGTGCGTCTCATATTCCCCAGAGATCATTAAAACGATTTGGAAATCAATTTTCGCTTTCGGTGAACAATAAAATTTATGAAAATTTAGCACATATCTTAAGATGAATTCTGCACGGAATACTTTTAAAAATATGCCCGATTATTTGGGGCTGCTTTATCACTCCCCAGACACACACACGCACACACACAGCCTTTGTTTGTAGTACTGATTCCCATGCAGTTTTTGGTACAATTCTGTTTTCATGTTTTTTTTCTGGGTCTTAATGTGTGTGTGTGTGTTGCATTTCTCTCGGCAGTTCTCCTGTGTCAGTGTGTGTGTATTGCTCTACTTTCGGCAGTTATCCGCTGTGTGTGTGTTGCTCCACTCTCGGAAATTCTCCGGTGCGCGTGTTGCACTTCTCTCGGCAGTTCTTCTGTGTTAGTGTGGTGCTACCATACATTCACTCACCATCTTTAGTGTCTTTGTCGAACTGGATTTTTTTTCTAGTTCCACCACAACTGCTGTTTGTGTTTGATGCTGTTCTTCAATCACTCGTTTACTCGGGACGTCCGTTGTTTGTGCGTATCTGGCGTTGCTCTTCAATCGATCCCCGACGGACCCCCCACTATCTCTAGAGTGTGTATTTGGCGTTGTGCTTCAATCGCTTCCCCCGCCAGTGTGCATATCTGGCACTGCACTTCAATTACTCCCCGCCACGCACCTTCCCTTGTTCTTCAGTCGCTCACGCCACGCACCTTCCCTTGCTCTTCAGTCGCTCACGCCACGCACCTTCTGATGTCTGTCTGTCGCTGCTCTTCATTCTGCTTCCATCCTTATCCGATATGAATACCCAGTTTTCTTGTTTAACGCGTTTTAATCTCATCATTAACGACCGCGTCGCAGTACGAGGATTTAGATTTTGGGTCAACATCAAATCTTTTGTTTGTTATAAACTGAACGCCTTGAAATTGCTTATTTATCGAAATGGTATATTTAAAATATATATATATATATATATATATATATAATTCTAAATTATACATATGGAATAACTTTAGGGTGCAGGAACTCCGTGTTGTTTTCATATGCATTGGTTTCCTAAACTGTAACAGAGTAATAACAAAGTTTAAAAGAGGCATTTACTACAAATAGTTTTGGCAATTATAACTGAGCTGAATACAAATTTTGTTGTCGGCATGACCTCAAAGTTCCTTCCAAAATATTAGGGATATAGCAAGTATGATTGTTATAACTTGAAATATGTTCCATTTCCTCAACTTAAAAAAGTCAATGTCAGTGGGGACTGTAGAATAACAATACAATAAACAGCACTTACCGGCGTAAGGGTCCCAGCTAGCGTCCAGCTGGCAGACAAAAATAAAGCAGGTGGTAACTCAATAAAAACCCTGCAAACTAACTGATGAATCAAGCTGGTATTTATACAGAAATACCTCCACTCATGTACCAGCAGCCAATCACAGCCCAAGCAATGGACTATCCCACTTGAGCACAATGAGATGCTCCATAGCACCATAAATAGCTCTCTTTCTCTGATATGAATACAGAAATGTTTATATGTATAAACCTTGATAAATCTTTACTGGCATAAATAACTTGATGCAACATGGACAAATCCTCTCCCGCCTATGCTGATATGAAAAGAGGAAAAGAATGAAAATGTGAAGTATCTGATAGTGTTACCTATTCTATTGTAATAGATTCTCACACACATAAGTAGTGGTAGTAGTAGCGGTCGCCAGTTGAGCTCAGTGGTGTTGAGTGAGTCAGTCGATGTCGGACATTGAAGTATCAACCATCACAACTAGATTGCTGCGTCATTAACTCTTATTTCAAGTTCCTAACGTTTTGTACGTCGAACCTAATTTAGGACGACTTAGTGAAATACAAGCCTCCACTGTGAAAGCTACTCTACAACACATAGGAAACTATATAAAGAATAGCATTCCATGTTTCGTTTTTACTAGATTAGCTGCCAACAACGAGATATCTCGTTTCTGTGGTGTTGCCATCAATGCTAGAACCATGTGTTTTTCGTTGTCTAACGCAAATAAGTTACCTGGCGTCTAAGGCAGGAATGGAAAACCGTACTGATAACTATAAAGAAACTTTATAGGGAAAAATTCTTTGAAAATACAACACATGAACGATGTATTTGAAAAAAAATATTGCCAAATCGGCTATCATAAAGTCGGCTATTATAATTGACCTGACTGTCAATGTATTTTTTGTAGCGATTAAATTTTACCGAGTGGAGATTCTCATAATACATTTTATAAGTTATTCAACTTTAAAGCTCTTCAAATTATGCCATTGTAAAAATATTTTCTAATCGTCGTTATTGATTTAAGTGAATTGTTCGCACACGCGCAAAACTGTCATGTCTTTGTGACTTCCTCGAATCATTGTCTACATCAAGTCACCTTAAGGTTTAGTTCAAGAGACATTTGTTTGGTATTAGGCAAAATGTCAATAACAATTTTAGACTGAAAAGACCAGTCTACTTACGTTTCTTTTTATCGGATATAAGAATATTGTTCTTGTGTATTTCTCTGGGAACTTATAATTCATTATTGCTTAAGCGTTGACAGTTTAATTCTTTCGACTTAAAAAAAAACATCTTGCAAGACGTGACAGGTTAAAGCAAAAGCACAATAAGAACTCTTAACAAATGTCACGGATTTAGAAAAAAATTCGACCGATTATGGATCTTTTTGTTGCTATACTTATAGTCATATTTATTGGACAAACGTGTTTTCATCGCTTATTGTTAATAGTATTACAATTAAATCTAGAAGTGGGAAAGACAGGCAAAAATCTTAAGGTGACGTAGTTATATGCAAGGATGCTCAAATATTCTGTGATTTATAAAATTAAATTTGATTTTAGGAATTTGCTTATATAAGACGTTAAAAGAACCTGAGACACGACTCCAGGTCTTCGCTTTCGAGACCTTTTATAATTGTGCTTGTCCATTCTCTTTCTTGATTAGTTAACATGGCCGTTACCTCCTGTCAGTACCTTATAATTAATGAACTATTTGAATGAAAGCATGTGGCACTATTTATCGAGGCAGAAAAGGAAAGAAAAGAAGGCAGAAAGAGAGTCGAGACCAAACTTAGATGATAAGCAGAACACACACACGGCTAAGAGACAATGGATAAAGGATATTTTGATAAGTAACTCTGAGTAAAAAAAAAAAAAAAAGAATCAGATATGTTTTGGCGACGGCTGTGTTATCTAGGGATATGTAAACAAACTGTTGGTACGGAAAGGCATCTGATTATCAACTACAGACCGACTGGCCAAAGAAAAATGAAAATGTTATTTCGATAAGTGACGAAAAACAGGTAACTAAAAGGACTTTGGATAGATATGAAAAATTAATTGTATCAAAGCCACACACGATTGTCCACTGACCGACTTCTTTCGACGGAACATCTTTATGCCTGCGATAATAAAATTATGTTATCAAGAAATGTTCGCCAAAGAATGAATGGGAACTTAGAAATGTTTCTTTTTGGGGCGATGTTTGGCCGTGTTAAGAAGACCACCCATTCTGATAATTAGCGATAAAATAATTGACGAAGACGAGGTGTAGAACAAGAGTTATGACCACCGCGTTGCGGCTAGGGAAAATGATAACTGCGATTAGGAAGAAGTAAAGAAAAAAAAAAGGATTATTTCTTTTTAGTTAAGCAAGATATTTTTTTTTCCTGAAACAAAGCCGCGGATTCGTCCACGCCCGACTGGGACATCATTGGTCGAGTGGTGATCACGTGACGCACGAAGGAGGCTGTCGCCGCCCACCCAGAGGATAGGTATGAGAAGCTGCTACGAAGAAGTAGGGAGGGAATCTCACGCCCCTCTGAAGTATGGTGAGAAGGTGGGAGTAAGGAAAGGCTCCCAAAAATGGAAAAGAGTGGGAAATTCCTAACCAGAAATAAAAAGAGGTGGATACGTATTTAGAATTATCGAGGAACCCCCGACGCCGACAGACCCCCTCCGGTTTTGGTCGGCGTCCATATAAGTGAAGCCACAACGAGCAGAAATCAGTTGATTTCAGTTCGAGTTCCAGTTGAGTTTCAGTTGAGTTCGAGACAGTTCCCAGAGTCAGTCTCCAGTTGAAGCAAGCCTCGCAGATAGCTGACTTGAAAGATTCACGCACATTCCGAACTCTTCTTCAATCCAAGAACAAGTTATTTTGAAGAGCGACTTAGATCCATACCACCAAAATAAGTTTTTCGTCTTTCGCCTGAAGACACACCAAAAACCAATTTCTTAAAGAGCAAACAACTTGAAGCGTTAAATCTCGCCTAACGGAAAACAACGTGTCACAATCCATAGAACGGGTCGGGAGATAGACGCAGTCCTATGTATCGAACAACTTGACATAAAGTTTGTTATCTTTTTCTTTGATATCTTGAACTTTTGAATTTTCATTTTGTTTTCTTTTATGCATATTTGTGTGGTGTCACCCCCGTTGAACCCGATTTGCATTACGGTCCCAACTACTGATTGATCTCGTCTGCCTAAGATCAATTCACAACGTGGGTAGGCAGACTGGGGATCGTAACCAGGCGTTGGAAGCGAGTTGGGAACGACGAGGCTGATATCAAATCTAACCAGATTCCCACCCGAATCATCAAAAGGTTAGAACGTCACATTTGGGTACCGCGACCGATACCAAGCCAGTTGGTCGTCACATGACGAGACAACACGACTGACGCGACAGGCGGACGTCACGTTTGGAGCGGCGACACCCGAACGGAGCAGCGAGGAGCGAACAGCTGGCGCCGCGGCGAGGACGTCACAGTTGGTGCCGTGGTAGACCAGGATAGGACGTCACAGTTGGCGCTGCGACCAGGGGACGACGTCACAAGCAAGCAAGAAAGAATTGAAAAAAAAATAAGATTAAGCTGATAAATATAGATACGACATTTTGATTTCAGACAAAAAGTTCGAGATGCCGTGTCGACCGTGATAATTTTGTCATTTTAAGGACGTACGGTATTGAACGACGAATATAGAGTAAGACAATCGCCTAATAACATAACACCATCTGATAAATTATTTTTCTGTTATTATTAAGAGAAATGTTCGTAAGACAGAATTTGGCTAGAAAGAAAGATAAATATTTAACGTTTCTTGTCTATACCTAAAAATAATGGGCTTTGATCGCACGGAAATAGGAGAAAAACACGACTTGTTTTCAGTGAGAAAATGAAATAAAGAAAAAAGAAATGGAAGATAGACATGTTTAACGTCTGTTTCAATTGTCAATTTCAAATCTTCATTTTTTTTTTTTTTTTTTACCTCTTTTACTACTTAAAATTACGTCCAGCATTCATATTTCTCATTGTTATTGCAATATGTTAAAGTTAAGCTTAAATATTTAACGATGCTATAGGGGAATTTTTATAGATATTTTATTGTAGAACTCGACATGATCTTATTCAATCATCAGAAAATTTAAATAGGAAAACCGGGAAATCTTCACAGGTGTTCCTAGTTAAAATGTTAATGAATCCATTTTCTCCTAACTGTTCTTCTTTTTCGTAATTCCACGATGTAAAAATAGATTCTGTTTCCCTGAAACACGTACGTCCCAACGCTAGTGTCTGCCTGATTGTATGGTTATTGGTTTAAGTATTCGTAAAACCTTGCGCACAGCTTCTGGAACTGGCAAGAAAAAAACTACCTACAATTAAAGTCGTCTTGTTTCTTTTTTTAATAGAGATTAAAGGAAATTGACCCAAATGAGTTTAATAGTAAAGAATGCATCCTAAATACTATATAGTTATTACTGTTTTTTTTTTTTTTTTGTTTATTCGAAGATGCCATTTTGGCGGTGCCGGTAATGCTCGAGACGGAGGCCATTTTGGCGGTGCCGGTAATGCTCGACACGGAGGCCATTTTGGCGGTGCCGATAATGCTCGACACGGAGGCCATTTTGGCGGTGCCGATAATAATCGACACAGAGGCCATTTTTACATTTTCCTTAAATCTTTCTCGTTGTTCACATATTCAGTTCAGAGTATTCGCAATATCCATATCTGTTGTCCTAAATCTATTTTTCGTTTGCAAGGAAATTGTCCAGTATTCGCTGTCATATAGCATTAATATTACGTCTCGGTAGAGTACTCAGGTTTTGCTTCTAATGAACATTTGCTGTGTCTTAATACTATATTTAACTTCTAGAAGACATTTTCTCTGTTCTGATGCATTCTTTCGTGTAGGGCAGATATTTAAATGTACCTACGGCTTTATTATGTGAATATTTTATCCTGGGTTGTTGATCTGGCTAACAACCAAATGTTGTCTTCTTACATTTGACCATTAGTCCTTTATTCCCGCTTTCTTTACTACTTTTTGGAGTTGATGTAGTTTCTTATGCCTAACATCAAACTGTTTCATCTGCATAGCTTTCTTATAATATTGTGCCAACAACTAAAAAGTCGTTGTAGGATTTCTACCATGTTAAAATGTATATGGAAATTCCTATAAAATATTGTAATCGACGTCTATTTCTCCTATTGAGACTTATTTTGTCAGCCTGTGCCTTTCTCAAAGACTGATGATGTACCAGTTCTTTTTCTTTATAAGTAACTGAATCAGACGATAGCAGACATGAAAGCAGCATTTGCTTCCATTTACCCAAATGGCACTCAAATCTTTCTAATCCGTTAAGAATAAGAGGAAATGCGACGCCGAAAGTCTTGGAAATCTGCCGAATAAGACGCATCAAATGTGTAACAACTAAGATCTTTTGCTATTTTTTCCTACTTTTTTTAACCTTTAAAACTCGTAAATGGAGTTTCCAACACCGTCGCATCTGAGGATAGAATTTGTCGTCTTTTCAAAAGTTAGATAAAAGCAATGTCAAAGTTTCGCATTGGCAAAATTCAAAACCGGTATAAGAAAATCTAAGAATCTTTCATTTGGAAGTTTCCATTTATTTTGTGAAATTGTAAAATATATATTTCTTAATCGCAACATCACGGTGCAATAGCCAACTGAATTAAGGCGTTGGTTCATGAATTTGGTGAGTTAGTAATTTCTAGTTTAGCAGAAACGGGGGTGAACAATATAGCCTGGTAGTACTAAAATATGAACTAAACCAGATTTCCCGAGACATGGACAGTGGGACGCCAATCTTTGAAGATTTTTTTTTTTATGGCCGATGCCAATCTCGGACAGAGAACTTGCGATCGTCAGCGGACTTTATCAAATATATTATTTCAGAAACACTGTACCTTTGCAAAAACATGTGGGGCTGATAGACTTTTTTGTCTCTTCTCTTAATCCTTAACCTTCGACTTTGTGACAAGAGTAAGCTTCGCATTAACATTCGTTGAAGGTTTTATTTATAATGATATATAAAAAAAATATTTTACATTTTCATGCTTTTAAATTGTTCTTGGGTAGATGAAAAATACTAGTTTTTTTGTTTGTTTTTATTTTTCTATGTCGAACATTTAACCAAAGCAATTGCAAAGTTACTTACTCTCGCCAGTATTAAGTTAAACTTCATGGGCATTTGACTGGATTAAATTGCAAGATATATTTTTATTGTTTGTGATTAGATACATTGACAAGGTTGGCATGAAATATCTAATTACTTACTGCGGCCTAAGAATCAACCGAAAACTGTAATGGTACTTGTACATTGTTCAAGTCCCACTGTTGAAGCGCCCTGTCAAATTATCAGATACGGGTGACTAACTTCAGTGCTGCTATGATAAAACAACGCAAAGAATCTCATAATCACTCGTTACAAAGCGACCATGTCTTATTAGTCATTAGTGCAGTTAAACTAGTAATGATATAAAAGATAGAAATCAGCAATAAAATACAAAAATTCATTGTTGAGTCTCATGGCCACCATTCAGAGTAACGGGGTTCTGGGTACTTCTTAAACTGGAAAATACGAGTTAAATTTGGCCCGGAATATGTAAATTTAATAAATCTACATAAAGAGTTGTTTCTGAGTGTTTCTGTATTTTGGACGAAGAGAAAAAAAAAAAAAACACTCACTAACTGCGAAAATTGACAAGAAAAACGTAAGTCGGAAACTTCGAAACAGGTGGAAACTAAGTTAGAAAGCGCAAAGATTGGCGAGAGAAAGAATGAAATTAAAGGGAGACAGATATAAGAGGAAGCTAAACGGAGTTCAGGTATAAAATGACAAGTTATCAGGCGGATAAGGACAATGACAAAATTCTATGTCATCAGAGGTAGGTGGAAAGAAAGCACCATCGATGTGTGAAACGAGGTTCGAATGAAAAGTTGATGAAATAAGTTGAGATAAAGACACAAAAAAAAATGGCAAAAGAACTGGAATGGGTGAATAATAAAGTGACAGGGAAGGTCTTAGCTAACGAATGAGGTTCAAGCAGTACTGGGGCGTGGGGAAGAGCAACCGAAGTGGCGGTGAAATGAATAACGAGTACAATCAGTGCTTCTTGAACAAGGATAGACAGTTCAAGCACTGGGCACTAATCAACGTCTATATATTCAAGTCTTCTGCATTGATAGACACAGAAAAATGGCAGCAAGCAGACAGAAATAATCATCACCCACCTCCGCCAAAAAAAATAAAATAAAAATAAAAACAGAATGGTAAGTAAAATTGCAGAAATTTACACCCTTGTCGAATAATCATCAATAATCTTATTTATTAGCCAGTTGTGACATTTTTTTTTTACTCTCGCCATTATTAAGTTACACTTAATAGACATTTAATTGGATTAAGTTGCAAGATATATTTTTATTTCTTGTGAATAAGATAGATTGATAAGGTTGGCATGAAAGGTCTAATTATTTACTGCGGCCTAAGAATCAATTGAAAAAAAAATAGTGCTTGAACATAACACATTGTGAGAAAGAGGAATGTATATCGATAAGTATATAGTAAAAATCTAGATTATATAGGGTTCTGGTTACCTGACGACTCGGAAGATTTAATGTCCTCTCTTTTTTTTTCTTTTTAATTAATATTTCAGCCGTTATGCCCTATGGACTTCTTGGGTTATTTTAAACGTTGTGATGATAATAAAAGATGACATGTCCAAATAGAAATAATATAAGTAATTCTTCCCTAGTTGCTGTCCATGTCAAGGTTATTGCTTTTGGTCATGACAATTCAGTATTACTTGTAATATAGGGCCGCCATTACGTCCATTTTTTAACGGTTATTCCATATGCTCCACTGATTCCGGTTTTTTTTTTTCTGGTACAGTTTTTGATTTACTTACTTGATACGGGTATCAAGAGGATATAACAATGAGGCGTGTGCAGGTTCTGATAAAGTCTGTTGTGTTCACATTGCATTATATAGGGAAAGTGTGAATTATTATTTCTCCATTTTTTATCTGTTGGTTTAATAGCAGAGTAGACTTGGCTAGTATTTCAATGATGGCTATTAATGACGTGGATTGAACATGATATAAAGAAACCATCCAATCAGTATTCAGCTAATATATCAAGAGAAATAAGACAAGTGTCCGAGATGATGATTAAAAGCCGCTGAAAATAAAGCGAACATGTGTAGATAAGATATTACTTAGTCGAGATGTTTCGATCCAGGTTAAAACCCACTGTCGAAGCCCCCTGTCAAATTATCACATAGTTCAGTGCTGTTATGCTGGAATGGCACAAAGAAACTCTTAACTTCCCGTTATAAAGCGACCATGTCTTGAAATTGAATACCAAGACTGAATACCGATTAGAGGTTGCTGGAAACTGGAATCATTTCAACCGCTCTCATTTTGACAAATTTATTCAATTATGGGTTGCCTCCACTTAGTTTTTCTCCTCCCCCATCCTTATAGTCGCTACCCTACACACATCCAGTGTCGCACACAGAGCCTTGCCTGCGGTGTTAAGGTTTCAAGATTAAGTATCAAGATTGGAACAAACTAGAAAATATCTCCATTGTCAGTTGTGATCAACATCAGTGAGATATCCCCACATCTGATGGTTATCTCTATAGCAACTGAAAGCTGTTCAGATGCGATTCAGGTAGGACTAGAACGGTCAGGCATCACTGAAGCCAGTACCGATTCTGTATGGCTGAGAGAAAACTTGTGTTCCTCGTTGTTAAGGTGGCTGCAGCACTGGAGGCAGACGCTGACTAAGATGGCTGATGTTCAATGGTTCGGTCGTATGTAGAAAGCTGTGTCTTGTCTCGAGACTCTTTATCAGCCAAGCCGTCGTTAGGTGTCACTGTTAAGCAGCTATAAAAATAAGACATTTACTGCTCTCTTTAACTGGGGTAGTTATAAAAAGAAACAACAGAGACTTTCTCCAGGGCACAGTGATATCTTTTCTTTAAGTGACTGAACTTTACTTGTACTTCTCACACAATTCCTAACTATTAAGGTCTTACTTTTTTCATTCATACTAATTAATTTAGATTCCTATGTTACTTAGTTATATAAACTAGAAATTAAACATATCGCCTCGTTAATATTTATTTCGATTTCCACACACCCGTCATTTAAAGTTGTAAATTTTGTATCCCACTGTTCCCACTGTTTTTATTCGAACTCGGAGCATTTCTGCAATACCATTTTCTCTATCTGTCGTTTTTATATATATATATATATATATATATATATATATATATATATATATATATATATATATATATATATATATATCCTATATATATATAAAATATATATATATATATATATATATTATATATATATTATATATATATATATATATATATATATGTATTATATATATATATATATATATATATATATATATATATATATTATATATGTATTATATATATATATATATATATAATATATATATTATATATATTATATATATATATATATAATATATATATATTATATATGTATTATAAGACATTTACTGCTCTCTTTTAAAATGGGGTAAACGAATAAAAAAAAAACAACAGAGACAGGAATCCACTTTGCTGTTTTTCTCAAGAGATCATGTAAAGAGATATGATTCCCAATGTTCTGAATAGTTAGAACAGTTAAAACAGTTTGTACAATAGAAAATATGAATTAGTAATTGTATATTCAACTAGTAGAATATTTACTAAACTGAGAGGAAGTAATTTAAGCACTGGGATACAAATGAAATGCTAAAATATTCAATCTGAACTGTAACGCAGATTACAAAAATAATTACACGCTTGTTTAAAAAAATAAAACCCAATTGCTAGTGTTATATTAAACAACTAACTTAAAAGCCGCCCTACTGGGTGGCATTTAAGCTAGCACGTGGGGAGGGCTCTTGATGTGGCTTTCATCACAATAGGTAGGGAGGAGTAGATGCGACAATAAACTACAGAAGTCAAAATTGATCACTGCGTTTAAGTATTTCATTAATACTTCAACTTACCTTTTAAAAGTTCAACGATAATTCTTCTGCCGCTAAAATCAATTTGATGTATGTAGGTCCTTACTTTCCGTGCAAAATAGGTAACTGGATTTGGAAATATATTTATTTCCAAATAAAAATTCTTATCGTATAAAAAAAAAAAATTCGTCGTAAAAAAAAACACCGAAAATAATCGCAGAAATAAAATTTGGAAATCCAAAGTTTCAGGAATCCTGGTTCGGATGTTTTTAATTTACTCATGTTGTCGACCTGATTAAAAAAATGGTACATGTTGGGCTACGGCCTCTGAGTAAAATTGAAACAGTCTGACATATTGACATTCGCATTTATTATATAGATGAAGTTGTTACGTACATTTCGAGGCAGATTTTTTTTTCCCGCAGTAGGTTGCCATTTCTTTCTGCGGTAGACCAGTTGCCCTCCAAGGCTATAGAAACCAGTCTGTATGGGATAGCTGGGAAGGGGGAGAAAAGGAGGATTCATACCTTTCCCAAGGATATTAGCACGTAAGTGAATGTAATGGATTCGAATGTAATTCGAACTCTGCTCTCCGATTCCTCAATTTGAGCCACTATCCATTACTCTACCGTGTCATAGATGACGAAACGGATACAATAAATAGTGTATTTTCGTCTTTTTTTCCTCTGCAAACGTGCATAGGACATAAAGATTTATTTCGCCATTTTACATGTGTATTATAGTGTAACTATTGGAGACGAATATTGGTTACATTTTGTAGGAAAACTTGCGTCAGCTGACGTGATGAACAAGGCGAGTACGACTTGTGTGGGCCCCAATCACTGAACGGATATTTCTATCAAACGTCACTCAGATGACATAATCCAATCCCTGGGGGTGATTTTCAGGCACTTTTCAAAATTTCTGTACGTTAGGATCGCCTCCCAAGCCATTAACACCAAAAAGTCACCTTCCTGACAAATCGACGATGTGTAGAGTCCAAACCGGGTCTCATTGTTGGAAATCGGACGTTCTAGTCACGCGCAAGAGGGGCGTGGAGAAGGTCCCTCTCCTCCCGTATTTCACGTATGATGGTCAAGAAGTTCCGTTCTTAAAGCAGAACATCCAAACTACTCATATATAGGAATTGCTCATCGGGGTAATGGCTTGTGCAGAACCAACCACACTTTTTTTCTAAAGAGTCATGTCTGTCATACTATACTGATTATTATAGCTAGAGATAAATCTACATCTTTACGCATACATATTTCGATTCGCATTTAATTTTTCCTCTCGGATGCTACCTGAATTTTACAAAAAATCAAAAATAATTTCCATGCCTGAAGATGACTGAATGTACAGTTGAAAGTACTTGCGTATTAAAGAAAGACCTTATGCGGCTTATAATTTTTAAAGACAAGGATAACATTCATCGAGTGATTTGTAGGTTAATGCATCTTTAAAATTTTGTTTGCGAAGGGATTTCGCCATTTTATATCATTAACTTTACTGATTTACTTTTTGTATGAATGATTCATTGTAATATAAATTGAACTGCACCGCATATTTGCGATATATATTGAATTACAAAAATGAAGCCATTAAGAAATTTTGAAAAGGCACTCAGGCTCTTAAGATATTGTTCCAATTTTATTTTTCGTGAACAATAATTGATTGCTATATAGCTGCCCATGTCAAGTTTTTAAAGAAAACCGAAAAGATACCACAAATCTATTCGTATATTGTGTCCTTAGGGAAGTTATTACAAATAAAGCATAATTTTAATTAATCTTACGTATATATGTATATATGGCTTACTATTCTATTTGTATGATTCATTTTGATTTAATATTGCTCTCTATTGATGTGTAGTTAGTATTATTAACATCTTATATGAATGTACAGGAGTTTACTTGGTATCATTAACGTTTTAGATGGATGCCTTTTTATTTAACGGTTTCATATTAATTTGCTAAAGTAGTTCTGTATTTATGATGTATTTTTTCCAGCAGGTTGTCTACCAGTTTATTAAAGGGGTATTTTATTTATCAACTACAAAAGTTTATATAAGAAGCTGAAGGAACATATAACTTGTTAATATTTTGTTAAATGGCCTCCTTAACTCTTTCGCTTTTACTTATTAGGAAAGTTGAACGCCAGACTTCTATACATCTTACGAATTAATGTAACCACGTGTATCTGTTCATAAGAAAATTGTATAGAATTTATATGCAGACAACTCCGTGTAAGGACCTATACTGTATTTTTGTATTTCTGCAAGTTTGAATTTGGCGTAGGTCACTTTTGATTAGTTAATCATGGTAAAGCACACAAGCCTATTTTTTTTTTGTATTTTTTCTCGAAAAAAAGAAAAAAAGAAAAGTAATTCTGCTTTCCAAATTAAATTAATCGTTCACTCACCAGTATTTTACTATTGCGCGAGGAGACACAATTGTAATATTGACACAATTGTAATATTGACACAACTGTAAGTGTGTAGCGATTTTGAACATGTTTTTGTTTTAATATCCTAAAATAAATAATATTTATCTCTACTCTGTATAGAACCCTCTTCTAAATTAAATGTTACATTCAATGGAACTATGCTCCGTTTATTTTCCTTTTACCTGGCTATATATATTACAGAAAAACAAAAAAATGAAATCAAAGGATAATTTGCTAAAACTTTTATCTACATACAGTTTTGAATAAAACCGACAATACGGAAAAAAGAAAGAGGAAAAAAAAAGGCCTAAAAGCATATTTATCTACTCAGTAAACTACTTGACGCATATATTGTCTAAACCAAAATTAATATATATTCTTTGTATCCTAATTTTTGCAGAGTGGAACAATTTGTTACATAATATATATAATGTACTGTGCGTTTAGTATGTGTTAGTATTACATTTTAATCCGATGGTTATTCTCCCCAAAGAGGTGATATGCCAGTATTCATCACACGCAGTACATACTTGATAATGGAAATGACGATCGATTCTATCGATACTCAGACATTATTTCGTGTGCACTTGAACCTTGAAATTTTTAGTCATGTATATGCTTGGTATATTTTAATGAGATCTAAAAAAACAGTTACATTACACAAGCATGTGCGTGTGTTTCGTGTAGCATATTTTAATGTTCAACTAAATTTTGGATTACATCCTTTTTCTTGTTATTGTTTTAGTGCTTGCGTCTGTCTTCCGGTGTTAGTCGATCACAAATAAACTGGTGCCAATTTTGGACCTTGGAGAGAAGAGATATTTCCTCTTTCTGTTTTCAAACATCTCATTAATGATTTAGTTCAAATTCTACTTTCGGCAGAAGCAGTTTGGCTTTTTGAATTTTCTTCCGGATAGGAAGGTTATTAACTTTTATTTTTAGGAGCTTTATTTTTTCCAATTCTTTTTGCATGCTTTTAATTCATCTTTCGTGTAAAGGGAGTGGAATAAACTTTGCACTATAGATCCAATCGGACATTTGTGGCTTTTGATGTCCTGAATAATATCCAGTTCATTTATGGAACTGTATTAATGTTATTTTTGCTTAAAAGGCAATTTAAAAAAGAATCTTTCACATTTTCTAATCTACAAATATATATATATATATATATATATATATATATATAAATCCTGTCCTGCATTAGGCTTACGGTCATATTACGCTGAAACAGTACGATCACCAAAGTTAACATTGAGCCTCGCTTGAACCGAGATAGCTAAGAGATTAAGAATACCAGGGGCAAGTTCCAAATTTAATTGGGTTCGTTATATATTCTTCTGCACTTTTTACATTATTCAGACTATTGTTCTCATCTTTGTTGCTATATCCATCACAACGTTTCTTCAGGAGGTTGGAATGTCGAACTGAACCCTTTATTTTGCTCGCTGGGGTAGACTGTTCTAGTTCCGCGTGCTCTGTCTAATGGATGTCAGTATCAGTTAACTCCTGTTAATTCATCTTATGGCAACAAAGATGAGGACCATAGTCCGAATAATGTAACTAGTGTACGTAATACCTCCTCTCAGAAATATAGACGGATACCTCTTTACTTATAACCTTTGGAAAGGTATGAATCCTTATTTGTCTCCCACCCCTGGTTATGCGTTAATTAGCAAGACTTGTATCACAAAACCATTACCACAAAAAACGTTCTTAGAATATCTAAACATTTTCTGGCTTTAAACAATTTGCAAAGGGTTGATAAGCCGTAAAAACAACTCAATCAATGTTCAGCCCAAACTCTCCCAAAGTCATTAAATGTTGTATTTAACACACTAATACTTCTTAGTGGGTAATTTTAAGAGCAGCAAATGGATCTGGTGCTCAGAGAAAACCATAGGAATAGAGGTCTGGTTTATGATTTCTTGATAAATATAGGGAAAGTAATATTGAAAACTGTTTTCACCTCGGCATATGGTACCAATTACTGGAAACATTTAACATAACGAATTAATTGAGGACGTTTTAAATATCTTCCCGAGAAAAATTTTAAATTTTGTAAATTTAAATTATTTCACTATTTGGTAATTTACACTAAAACGGAAAAAAAATCTTTTGTCCGACATTTTGTTTTTCCTAGCGATATTCCAAGTTGCTGGGTCAAAGGTAAAATAAAAGCTGGCCAATATGGTATTAATGGTGTTAATTTGACTGAATTTTTCGTTTTGTGAGGTCCCTAAATTCACTTGATGATAATAGGAAATTTTGGAAAAAAATGTCATGTTAAATAACTTATTTCAATAAGTATCTAATGGTTCTCCTCGTAGACAGAAAACGCGACTAGCCAGAAGTGACCATCTAAAATTTATTTTTAGATGGTCACGTATGAGTTTTGATTAAGTTCTTACGATCCTAACTTGATAAATACTTGCAATCGTGCTACTAGATTGGCATCTAGGTCCCATCTGTTGAAATACTGTTGAAAGAGCTAAATTTAACCGCCACTTCTACTGCAACAGTTATTTTTCTTGCACCTCCTACTTTTAGAACTCCCTTCCGTTCACTTGCTTCCCTGATGACTACAATCGTCAAAAATTTAAATCCAGTGTCTATTGCTTCTTGAATCCCGTTCATCTTTTGTCCTTTACTCAGTTCTCCCTATTCTCAGTCTTTTCTCACTCCCTGTAACTATCTGCGCCTTAGTGGCATTCCCGCCTTGCTTGGGGTGAAATGATTTTTAAAAAAAATGACATTTTGAAATCTCGAGTTTTTTTTTTCCTTTCAAACCAGATAAAACAAATATATCAAGTTCAAAATTCCAAATATCCACTTGGTAGTCAATTATGTTTAGGGGTGGCAGTTCTGTCGTCACTAATTGTTGGTCACAGGACTACATGCCGTAGCAGAACGATATCCTCTCCCTTCGGGACATGAGCGATCATGGTTCTCAGATAAATTCCTTATTTTTATAGGTCTGATAAAGATCTTTTTGTTACCCCTATTAGTCTCTGTTCTGTCAACTATTTGCACTAGGTCGTTCATTCCCTGCGTTCCTCTGGTTTCCAGTATATCATATGAGTGTCCAATTCTCGAAGCCCTATTTTCTAATGTGCCCTAGAAATTTCAACCGTCCATTTCGAATTGTAAATAATATTTCTTGTTTCCATTATCTCTAAAATATTGTTGTTGCACCCACCATCCTCGTTCACATCACTTTAGTCTCAGCATCTTTCTGTAGATTCACATTTCTGTTTCAAATTGTCTTTTCCATCTTTGAGGAGATTTTCCAGAATTCACCTCTATATACGACAGCCTATGTTACATAAGAGTTCAGCAATCTTTTCTTTGTTTCTAATGACATTTTCTTGTTTCTTTATACTTTGCTAATCTTCTTAAAGGCAACTTTTACTATTCCAATGAACCTTCGGGTGTCATCGTCACATTTTCTGGAGTCTATTAAAACAATACCCAGGTGTTTAAATTTTCTTACTTTTTTCTGTTTGGTGTCTTCAATGCGTAGAACGCATTTTGGACTCTTTCTTTTAACGACAACCCTAGACTGTATTCTTACAATTGATTTCTATTTCTTCTCTATTAAAGAATGATCACTCTACAGAGGTATCTCAATTGGAACCATTATGGTAAAAGTACTAATGTCCATTTTACTAGACAGTCAACATTTTATCTAAGTTAATTTCTAACAGATCAGTTTGGCTTCTGTTCAATGATGACATATATGTCATAAAGACAATGCATATCTATCTAATAGGGAAGTGTTTACTGAGCATGTTGATCTCGGAGTACAGTATGTCCACATCAATAGGCTTCCTTTTCTTCATATCCCACAGAAATAGTTTTCCAAGTTCTGACTTTAAGGATGCTGATAGAGGAACTGCATCGGAGCAAAACATCATAAATATCCGAAGATCCGAATAAGTAACCATTCCACATATCACCATGACTATATGGAGGGAATGAGAGCCCTGAACTATTTCTTAGATGACGCTCTGTTAATATACAAGCACAGATATGAACAAATAAGTATTGATCATTTAAACAGCGTATACCACATCCCACACGAATCTTCTAACAGAAAGCAGTTACTGTTTTCCATTCCAAGTTTTTTGTATTGAGGATGAAGGGGCCATGCTGACGACATACGTTTCTATAGTTGGAATAGGAATGGTCTTAAAGAAGATCTATAGGGTGGTCCGAAGAATTTTGTCACCGGAAGGTAATAACAAGATGCAATACAAAGCACATGTACTGGTTTCGGTTTATTCACTTTTATTGACGCTGTCACATCGAGAAGGTCTGTACGAACACCATTTTTGTGTCAGCTATGTGAAATAGAAAATTATTTTATGTATGGGTGACAAGACTTTTGAACCAGTCTGTACATTGCCCCCCCCCCTAACAAGTATTCCAAGAAGTTTGATTCGAGATAAACCCTTCCAAAACAAAACATATCTTGGAATTGGAATGACACATACTCTGAATCATCATAAAAAATTGATGGGAAATTAATTTATACTAAATACTTTAAATACTTAGGCGAATAGTGATTTTTTTTCCTAAACATAGCTTAGATTAGCAGAAGGCCGACTCACTACTCAGTTGTAATTGTTCTAGCGAGACCAGATGGCTAACCATTGCAGCACATCGAGATACTCAAATTCCTTGACTTATAGAGGAGTTATAACTTACTTAATTTGTTTTGTTTTACGGCATATCAACCTCAGTTATGTATTTAAAATATCTTGTCGGCAATTGCTGGTATTAAAACCTATTTTCATACATTCATAAACAACTAACTGAACACAGAAAATCACGCAAAGAAGAAGTGGTTTTATCCCGTATTCGCATAGGACACACGCACATAACTCACTCCTTCCTCCAAAAAGACGAAGATCTTCCTGAATGCCTAGCATGCCAGGAGGCTTATATTGTGAAGCACTTCCTGCTTGATTGCGGTGACATGGCACATATTCGAAAATTATTTTACAACGTGAAGAACTTTTCGAAAAATCAAACCCCAATTTGATCTTGACCTTTCTTAGGAAAGTTGGACTATATAATAAAATCTAATTCCAATTTGGTGTCTGATGATGAAAGGGGAAACATTGATACTTGCCCGGCGAGAAAGTTTCAAAGAACAACGCACCTCTGAAAACAGTGAATTTTTAAAAACAAAAAGCAAGACAACATCGAAAAAGAAGGGAAGGAAAAGGAAAGTCTTTTTGGAAGCATTTCAACCTTATTTAAAGAAAATGAAAAAAAACAAAAAACAACTGTTTGACCTTAAATGATCTCTTGCTGATCGATGTGTCGTTAAGTTTTAGACAAACAAACAAACAAATTTTACACTTCCATAGTGTTTTGACCCAAATTTGGGAGTTAACTATTTACCCTGACAGCTGATACCACCCCGGGTCAAGGTGGACTTGGGAACGTCAGCAATTAAGAGGTGGTTCCACGCTCCTCAAAACCTCCCGATAAGAGACTTTGCTATTGGACGTAGTTTATCGTCATACCCAGGACGGTATAATTTACTTAGTATAGGAGATAAGGAGATTTAACATAGAATAGGCTGCACTAGGGGTAGTTTTGCACAACACCCTGAATGGTTCCAACTTCTTAAACAACCTCATCAGGTATAAATTCTCACATAGATGCCATACATGTCGTTCATAAATGTCCAAATTATCAGCTATATACAACTGCTATCTCAGATCGGCAATTTAAAAATAGATTTAGGCGAAGGAACACTTTGGGTATTGAAGCGGAATATTCTTCGTCAGAGTTGGAATTCTAGAATCACAAAGACCGTTGCCAAATAGTAGAATCCACATCATTTTGAAGATTTTTCAACAACAGCAGCAACTAAAATCGATAGCACACCTAACTTAGGTATCTCCACGAAATTGCTACAAAAACATAGCATGAAAAAAAACGATGTAATAAATTTTTATCGGCTTAAATATATATATCATTCTTAAGAAGAAACACCAAAGTATTTTTGATTATTTTTAAAAAATTTTTACCATTCTTATCAGGTCCGAAATTTTATTTAAAAAGTTGTTTATTTCTGTCATCAAAATTACTTAAAAAAGTAGCTATCAGCCATTTTTTTTCTAATTTTGTAAACAAGTTAAAATCCCAAAAATCAATTCTACGTTTTTCAAAATTTATTTGACTAAAATTAGCAAATTTAAAGATTAGTTAAAATATTTTGAAAGAAGCTTTTACTTACTTTTTTTCGAATAAAAAATTGTTCGAAATAAAAAGTAAGCGATCTGAACTGCCATTTCTCGAGTGACAAGATACCTGTCATCACATATCGACAGCTCACGGAGATTCGCGTTATCATACAGATGGTCATACGTGACGTAACGTTTTTTTGTTTTTTTGTGTGAATCAGCTTATGTACTACCCCTTTCTAATTAGTAGATAATAAAAACAAAAAAATTAGCATTCCAATTTCTTTATTTTGTTATTTTATTATTACTGGAACTTAAAACATAACTTTGTTGATACTATCTATTGTTAAGGATGCATTTCTATAATAAGGATTCCTTTGAGTTCTACTTGTTATTACAAAAAAGTTTTCACTCATTAGTTGTAAAATAGAGAAATTAGAAATAGAATGTTTGGAAGATTCTAGATCATTCTAGTATATTCGAGAAAAATTTAGAAATATGCAAATTAGGTGTTAGCCCCATTTTGGAAAAGGGTTGTCAATGCTGTCAGTATCAACTCGGCTTTTGATTCAAGGACTTTATATCCAGCCGAAAGAATTCTATAAAAAGTTGCCGACCAACCAAAACCCAAAAGAGAATTTCATGGAACAAAGTTGGTAAATCTAATTTTCATTGACCAAACTAAAAATTAATATTTATTTACACACCTTTGTGGATTTCCAAATATAGCACTTAGATTACTTGCCAGTAACACTTCTTGGTAACTCTGTGTTTTCTGTTTTGTAGGCTACAATTGTTTATCCTGTATATGTTTTGTTCTGTTTTAGTAAATTAAATATTTGTTTGTGATTTAGCTCTGTGTTGTGGTAAATCATTTTTTCCTTTGTTACAATTATCAACACGTAACACTAGAGATAATAAATACTACGCTTACACTCAAGCCACGTGACCTTCCGTACTTTTTAATGACAACCCATTTAAGCGCTTTTTATCAAAACATAATTACATTTTTTCATTAGTGGGTGTCATCGGATGGGTCCAAATTATACAATTTTCAAATCCCTAGACAATGACGAGCTAAGAATGAGAAGTACAAAGGTTGATGGTGCTGTTATTTATTTTTATAATTTTTAAAAGTGTAATGAAAAAGTGTTAAAATTTCGATTTAAAATTAAAGAAATGAGAAATAATTGTATTAAAAATTCAATTTTCATTGAAAAATTTTTTGCTTTCAGAAAATATTGTCCATATTCATTTAAAAACAAATAAAAGCGTTTGAGATTAAATAGTATATTTGTTGTTATTGAGTTTTGTATGTTACAATTCAGAGCTGATTTTCAGGTACTGAGTTTCTAAAAAAAAAAACAAAATATGATTTACATTCTTCAAAGCCTTGTGCTTTAAATATTGTAATCACTAAAACCTGATGGTATGGAATTTTTGAGTTTTTCATAAAATTAGATATGGGGTGTTAATAAAAATAAAAAAAAATATTTCTGCCATGACTTTAATAAAAAAAAAACATATTCATAATAATTTCGATCATTTGTAATTTTCTGAAAGTTTCATTAACATCTGACAATTATTTTTATTTTACAAAATTTTCCAAATTAATAGATATAAATACCAAAAAACGCGCTAAAATTTATCTATGTTATTTACCTCCCTTTGTTGCGAAAAAAAGATAAACAAGGTTTTTAAATCAAAATTTAGAATATTCTAAAAATATGGAAAAATTTTGAAAAATAATTAAAAAAAATTTGGTCTATCCTCTTCATAAAAACATAAGCATTTTGACGATAAAATTTTGTTTTCGTCAATTTTGAATCAGACTATGAATTTTTTTCGCAATTTCGTGGAGATACCTAACCTAACTCGAAGAGAAAATAATGACATAATCAAGATGATGATTTTTTTCCATGCTATTTCAAACAAAACGTTTTGGAAGGAACCCCCACCCTCTCCGCCATCGGTATTGGAAAGAGCAATAAAATTTAATGGAAATTTTCATGAAAATATGTATTTCAACCGACATTAAGGCCATAACTGTTCGGTCAATGAATGTTGAATATTTCCTTATAAGGAAACATCTATTCTCACCATTTAACGTTTAAACAATGCTTTTGCTAACCACTAGAATACTAAGGTTAGCGGTTAAATTGAAAATCCTTAATTATGGCGATGTTCTAAGGGTAACTTAGGTGTGGCACAAGGCCGAACGTATGTGGCACCGAGTGATGATCGAACTTATTTATTCGTAATTGATTTCGAGACATGCTTGCTAAGAATTACACCATGTCGTTGTGCCCAAATCCTTATGTTATTTTCATATATAGACTGTCTGTCAGGAGGTGGGCGAATTTGGCTTTCTATAACTTCCTGTCACTTTTAGTGCTACGCAACGTTTCATTTTTTTCCGTCTTGTCCTTGCTTTCTTATGTTCAAAGTCGTTAGGTAGGTTGTTCATCGTTTTCTCTCCTCTTGACTTCAGTATAGCTATACTGTACTGATGCGGCATTCACCCTGGGCAGATTGAGCCGGCTTCTTCCTGTTATGAGAAGAAGATTCTTGGGATAAATTACAGTAGTAGGGTACCCAGGCCTACTCGGATAACGTTCTTGCTTGCCGCGGGATTCCCACAGACGCAGAGACAGGAACGACCAGAAGCCGCCGGTTACCGATGCAGACGCTCTTTGGATTTTCACCAGAGCCCTTGTTAGCCGGCGTGTGTGTCAGACCTGTCCGCCTTGGGTGGCCCTACCAGGAACGAAGTTCCGGACGGTATAGCTCTGACACTACCGTTTACACCCCCCCCACCGACTGTGAGGTAAGGGTTGGGCTTTGAGGGCTTACAGCACCAGGTGTTCCCAAGCGGTCCCCCATCTAAGTACTGACCTGGCTCTACGATGCTTAACTTCGGTGATCGAACGAGAACCGGTGTTTCAGCGTGATTTAACCGTAAGCATTTCAGTATAGCTATAGAGTGTTATATTTCGAAGCTTCCCCTCTTTTTATATAATTCCAGAATTTTAAAATTTATTCGTTGCTTTTATTTAACCTCTGTTGTTCCCAGCATCATGATGTAGAATCATATCTATTGTCTTGTCTACTTTTCGTCTGCCAGGGTATTGTTCAGCATTCATTACCCGATAGGAAATAAAATTTGTCATTAAAGTTCAACAACATTGTCTTTTGTTTCTAAGGAAATTGTTCTGTTTCTTATTACTTTGCTTATTTTTGGAAGGCGTCATTGGGACACAGATTTTGTTCCATTTTTCTTCGTTACATCGGTTAAAATGTCAAGTTTTCCATATCCTTATGCCCCATAATTGATAAATATCTTTTCACCCAAAGATGGTTCTGATCATTAAGATTTTATTCGGTTATTTTTATTATTATTTAAGCCGTCGTATATCCTAACTAAATAATTTTGATAGTACGCGACAACTGTGTTAATCACCGCCTATTCACTCTCTCTCTTTCTTGCCAACTGCGTCACACAAACGTTAATCAGCAATATTACTGCGCGTGAAATAAATAAAATTTTAAAAAATATCATCAGTAAAATAAAAAAAAAAAAATAATAATACATTTGCGGGCGAAAGAAATTAAACAAACGAATGTGTTTTTTTTTACTTTTTATTCAACGCTTGGCTTATAATTGATTTTTATTTTTGATGGCCGCCAGTTCGAACTGAAATTCAATATTTTCGACCCAAAATGGCGAGCAGTAAAGAATTTTATTCTGAATAGAATTTTAAAAAAATACGTTTTAAATTTGTGTTTGTTCAGGTCTGTATTTTTGAAGATAACTTATGAATACTTTGATACAAGACGTCAAACGGTAGATCAAATTCGCTAGCAGAAGTCGGAGATAAACAGGCTAATTATCGCCTTTTGTCAGTTGTCCAATGTTTTATCTATATCTTTATATATATATATATATATATATATATATATATATATATATATAGACAGTATATTTCTTGTATAAATTTGAATTCTTCTAAAATGCTTACTCTTGGTTCCTTTCTGCAAAGAGGGAGATTTTTAATAATTGGAGGGAAGGAATTATTTTCTATATGGGTAGAAGGGTGATCGATAAATAACAAGGATACAATGCATGAAATTAATAAACGATGCATTTAATGAGGTCAGGAAATAAAATAAAAAAAAATCTCCCAAATTTGATATTCGGCTCAAAAGATCTTTATTTTTTCCTCTGTGTTATTCATTAGATTATTTATTAGAAAAAAATTAAAAAGTAGTAGAGATCTTGAAAAGGGAATTTAGATACAGTGTAACCCGGATATAAGAGTTTTTTCGGGACCGGAGAAAAAGTCTCTTATATCCGGGTTTGGTCTATTTATATACATTAACACAGGCTCTAATTTGGGACCAGAGAAAATCGCTCTTATATCCGGGTTTCTCTTATATCCGGGTTACACTGTACAACATTGGAGGCGTGATTGGCGGGGTGCTGTAACATTTAAATAGAACTTCCTTTGAAGCTAAATGTATGTATTTTTTTTTAAAAAAGTACACACGATTTGAAATCAATAAGAGATTCTTATCTCAACTTTATTGTCGTTTATTTGGAAATTCTATTCTTTGTCTTTAGCTAAATGATCTATCTGTTACTATCCTCTACCCAAAAGATGAAAAAAAGAAAAATAGATTTGACAGTTTCCCGATTACATACGAGTCAATTGACGCAAACTGCAAAAAGCCACCCCTCTTCCGTTTTTTTAATCGTTTTTTCTTTTCTTTTCTTCATTTCTTTTAGTAAGTTTTTTTAATTGATCTTTTAACCCCGAAGAAACGCATGAATAATAACTAACAGACTCTATAGACATTCTGGGGTCATTGCTGAACATGAAATTGTATTTTTTTGGAGGTGGGCGGGGGAGACATATTCCTTCTAAGTAAAATCTGTAGCATAGTAGTATGCCATCAATAATGAAGTACGTCTGAAGTCAGTAAATAGATTTAATTTTGAAGACATAAAAAAATTAAACGCAAAGTAATTTTGTAATCTTCGTGTAAAATTCCTCAGATCCTATAGACATTATATAAAAAAAATCTCGAGCAGTGCAAGTCATAAATTTCCGATTTTTCATAAACCTGAATCTATAAACAAGAAAGTGCACTTCAATTTTCTTTATTTATATATTCGGCATTTTTTTTGCAATGAAATGTTGCTTCTTAGGAAGCAGCTATTGTATACGTTTTGAGAAAAATTTCGCAGATTTTGATATGAAAGTTTTCGCCGTAAGCTTTCATCTACTTTTCATGACAGAGAGTTTTCTCCGACATGTTCTGCAAGGGTAAAAAAAAGGTAATAATCAGTTTGGTGCAAAATCAAGTTAATATGACTGGTTGAGTAGAATAGACTAACCGAGTTCCAGCAATGTTTTCTTGTGTTCTTTTTAGTGCATTCTGCCTTTTGTCGTATGGAGGACAACCTTCGTTCTTTTGACGGAAAGGAGCGCTTTTTAACCAAGTCTTTTGAGACCTTGCAGCTGGTGGCCGTGTATAAATGGGAATTTCGATTTGTTTTTTTTTTGTTTTTTTAAGTACCGTGTCCCATCAGAACCTAGGCGCTCATGACTCTCCACAAATTCATGCCCTTCTTAGCTTGTAATACATTGTCTTTTTGTTATTTTTCTTAAACCTTTATCCGACATCCATTTACTAAAGCTCACTATGTCTATATGCGTTGTTTTCCTGCTTCACTTTCCTTCTCTCTGTTCAGTGAGTCTCAGCTGTCCCAAGCTCTCATCCCTCATTATATACGCTAGAAATTTCAACTGCCTCTTCTTGATGTATGCATGTAGAAATTATTTGTTTCCATTTTCCCTAAAATTTAGACGTTGCTCACATATTCGCTCCATGGTATCTTCAGCAACCATCTGTAGAACTAAATTTCTGTTACTTCAAATGTCTTCAGCTTTGAGGAGATTGTCAAATATTCTCTGCAAGTTAAATGTTAGTCTATTCTTTGTTTCTAGCGATGTTTTTTTCCTGTTTCTTAATATCCTGATTAGCTTTTCCAATGTATCTTTGGCTATCCAAATACGCCTTCGGATTTCAGTGTTGCACTTTCCGCCCTTTGTTAAAACACTACCCAGTTATTTAATTTTTTCTACTTGTTTGATTTTGGTACGAATAATGTGACATGAATAATATCCAAGGATACAACCACTTGCACAACATTACCTCTCGTCCTTAGAGCTCAGTTTTTGGTATCGCTTATGAAAATGTCTTTGTCAAATGCCTGAACACTGACAATATTCAAACTATTTTTCATTATTTGTTATATAGGAATAAAGTGTCGCTGCCGACACATGAATTTGAACATAGATCGTCAGTGAGCAAATACAGGCGATCCCATTATTGAATTAACTAGGCTACGTGACCATAGAAGAATTACGTATATGTAGGAAGTAGCTGACGACTAACGATCGTTATCTCTAGTCTATCATCTATTAATATACGGATCGCTATTTCTATTCTATCGCTATACGGACAGCTCTTCTCTACTCTATTCACTATACTATTTCTCTATACGGATTACTATTCGGTGGTTACCTTTCGAGCGAGTATTATCGAGCAAGTACTATTAGTGCGAGTGATATTCAAAGGCGACTGACACCAGTATTGTTCAACGGCGTTACTATAGTTGTATCTGTGATTACAAAATCTTTACTACAACGAGCATTACGAAAGTGACAACGAGTATTCGTTGGCATCGCAAAATATATTTAAGGAATGGTAAGTTAGGATGATATATGCGTAATTACAATTAACTAAAAAAAAAATGTAATTAATTACGACACAATATTTTGTGTGTAATGCATTTTTACGTCACCAGCCATTGCATCGAATAAGTTAGTAGTGTTATTCAGCGTTAACCTTTAACGTGATCAAGTCATGCCTACATTAAAATCCTGGCAATGTTTATTATTGTAAAAATACAACAAATGTGGCACAAGGCCAAAAAGGGGGTGGGGGAAAGGACGGTCATCACTTGTCTTAGTATAAAACTTAGCTAGCCACAACCACTGACCCTATCAAACAAAACAATATTCCTTTCACCAAAACAACACATTTATCCATACCTTTCTTACTACATCCACCAAAATACCTCTTTGACTCAATGAAAATCCTAAATAGTCCATCTATGTAAAAATATTGTCTGTGGGGGGAGGGGGTCATAGCATTAAATTCCTGGCATTCTCTCTTGACTGGAAGGCCGCCATATATTAGCACTGGCAAATAAGTAACCATATTAGCCAAAAGATAGCATTGACATTACTTAGTCCGATTTGCTTATTCTCGTCTGAGGTTAGAATAGTGGCCATTTGTTGAGACCTGAACACACGACACCAGCAAATGGAATAGACACCGGACAAGTGTTCTGACACAAATGCAATAGGCATGTACGAACATTTAAATAATCTATAATCTTACAGCTTCTTTTTAGAGAAAAGACTTAAAAAAATGTTTGACAATTAATCACCATACAATCAAATATTTAGAGCAAATATAAGAGCCCGCGCGGACAATGGTAAGAGAATATTTAAGTCAGAAAGCAGATGTCTGTAAATACATTAGCATTTTCAATATATTTTTGTGCATATATTGAAACGTCCAGCCTCTTTCGTATTTTATATACAACGTATCTTCTCTTAAAATAGAGCTATAAGAGTTTGAAAATTTATCTAATTCGAAAACTCCATTCTCATCCAGACCTCTTTTATTGCTAGTTTTATCTCTAGGCTCCGATACATTCTCTTTCTTTGAGGGATTCCTGTATTCGTCTTTCAGTCTTATAGCGCCAGAGACAAGTTCATTCAAACCACTTTTTCAAGGAAATTGCAAGAAATGCTACCATCAACCAAAATGGCTCGTCGACTGAAATACTTAATGGCTCCCACAGAAAAAAAAAGCACTCTTTGTCACAGAAACTAAATCTCCTGCAAGTGCTCTGCCATAGAGAAAATCAACTGAGGGGGTAAAAGCTTTTATTTCTAGAATTTACCCAAAAGATGTGTCCATTAGAATATGTAAAAAGAAGAAAAAAAATCAAACGTTGCAGCCACAATAAAAACGGCTGTACGGAAGATTGTGTCCGGGCACAAACCTTTAAGTCGAGAATTGCAGCCACGGTTCGCGCACCAAATTTTCTAATACTATAAGTTCAGTCCTGAATGTCGTTGCTTTTTGCTAAAAGAAATAAGCTGAGCCTCTACGCGTTTATTAGTATTTAAAGCAAAACCCGGACTCCAAATGGAATGTTTTCCATCGTTATTCGGTTTCTTCGCTAAAAAGCTAAATTTTAGTCTTATCTGCAGATAATGTCCCTCATAATAGAGAAAATACCGAATCCTAAATATTTTTTCTTCTTCTTTAATCATTATCACACCCTGCAAGGCGGTATAGCGACTAAGGCACAAGAGATTAGAGAGTGTGGAAGAATTAAGAAGAGAAACATTTAATAGTGAGAGGAAAGTGTAATCAGGACGACAGTAGATAGCGATTGACATTTCATTTATATTTTTGCAGATTAAAGTTGCCAGGAAAGCATGGAGCCGGAATGGAGTTCTACAAACGAGAAGTGCGAGAAAAAACTGTTAGCATAGAATATACGGTTACATCTAGCTAGCTCAACTCTAAATTGATGAGATGACGACGTCAGTCTAGTGTTGTGCTTCAATATTTTTTTTTAATCTAAGTAATACAGCAATTTATTTCTACTGTTTACAGAAAATGTGGCACACGGTCGGAATGGGGGGAGGATAGACTTCATCAGTTTTAACTTAGCTAGCTACAAACACTAACCCAAACATACCACAATATCCCTTACACAAAAACAACGCATTCTTATCTTTCTTACTGTATCCACAATAATATCTCATTGTCTATATAAAAATCCTAATTAATCCCCGTAGCGAAGTGCTCATCCGAACAATTACCATGAAAGTATTTATAGAAAAAATACAAGGAGACAAACTTAGGACGGTGGGAAAAGTGACTGAAGTTGAACCGCCGGGTTTGGATCATCCGAACAATTACTATAAAAGTATTTATATAAAATCACAGGAAGACAAACTTAGGGCGGTGGTAAAGTGACTGAAGCGAGTATACATAAATTTATAAATTCAACCCAGTAACGAAAAAATAAGTCATAATAAAGTATATTTATAGCAAACATAAGTTATATGACTGATAGATTTGTTCTTATCGTAAATTAAATCGATAAATATTCACTATTTCTCTTCAAAAACGCTTGACACCTTTTAACTGACCGCTAATAACTAAGCATTATTTCACGTACAGTTTGTCAAATAAAATACGCGAATTTTGTGAAGCTCGGATTCTAAAACCGCAAAATTCCAAACCACAGATAAGGGACCCACTGAATAAAATTTTCCTAAATTCATCCGTTTTATTATCTTTGTTCCAACCGTAAATATAAATGCACAAGTGAGCAGAAACTCATTTGTTAGGCCATCGATTCATCGGTGTATTTGTTAAATGTATTCAAAGGTTTCACACTCTCAAATTACCTACGCCTGGAGGAATCTAGGACACTTTTCCTCTTCTGCGCGCCCAGATCGAAAGCTCCTGAAGAAGGCCAGCAGACACAACGGCCGAAACGTTGTGATGATAAAAACAAAGATGAGGACAATTGTCCAAATATAAATCATGTAAAATATCTCCTCAGCCTATCGAATTCAGAATGAAAAACAAATATTTTTCAACATAATCTCCATCCTTATCAATAGATTTAAACAAACATTTACTTACTGAATTCTTGACAGAGTCATCTATGTCTGTATATGTCTCTCCAGATTCGAATTCATACTTACTATATGAACGACATTGTGCTTAGACATGAACATATGTGAACAAATTAAAAAAAAATGTAATATCTCAGGTCATCTGATAGCGAATATTTTGCAAATTAATTGTCTTTTTAAACTTTCTTTTTTTTATAATTCGGTAAGATTAAACTGGTTTATTTGATTGGATGTCGTATTAGAAATCAATACATATTGATCCACTATCAGTGATACGCGAATATGATCGATCAAACAGTCTTCATGTGGCAGATATCGATTCATATCCATGCCTAGATGTGTAGATATCGGTTGTCTTATAAGAACATAAAAAATAAGCCTGAAATTTATACATTCTAATGGTTAAAGATCTATGCTGACGCCGTGGGGTCGAGTGTGTCGGCAAAGGCGGTTATTAACGTCGGAGAATTTTTTTTTTTTTAATAATCGGGTTAGTCATGAGAATTTATGGATACGATTATGGAAAATTAAATGTAGATATGTGCGAGAAAAGGATCGGAGAAATTGCGCTTCCGTTTGTGTGAGAAAGAAAGAAAGGGGTTTGAGGGTGTGTCAGAAAATATATATATATATATATATATATATATATATATATATATATATATATATATATATATATATATATAGATAGATAGATAACTAGACTCGTTTCGAAAAACCCTCGAATTTTTTGATTTGCTAATCAAATCAATCTAGAGAGAAAAAAAAGTTTAAAAAAAAGAAAGAGCTACAAACATGAACTTCTGCCGACAAAAAAAATCGCACAGATGCAGGTCTGAAGCCCAAAGAAAAAACCCCGATACGAGTAACAACTAACTAACAAAACGGATCGTCAGGGAAAGTTTGGTGAATCCGTTTAGGTGAAACCTAGGTAGATTTGTCTGGCTCACTAGGTATATATATATATATATATATATATATATATATATATATATATATATATATATATCCCATAACTGCACACCTACTTCTTTTTCTTTTATAAATTAACTTTATTCTAAACCAAACTCGACAGGATTTTATTTCTAATGCAACAGTATGTAGTCTAAACATAATATTGGATTTTTTATACTAAATCAATGGAATAAATGTGGAGCAATTGTAAAATAAGAAAAAAAAAACACTTTTTAAACTATTTACCATCGGACTATCTATTATTAGAGCTTCCATTATTTTTAGTCTTTTTATGCAAGTGGATGCAGTTAATATATTTGTGTTTTCTACTAGTATGTTCCTAATAGTGTCGAGTAAGTCTGAGTGTGTGTTTAAATGTGTTCTGATGGAGCTGTGATCAGATAGGTGTAACGTAAGACGTCTAATAAAAAAGAAAAAGCCAACTCTTAACAATATTAACTATGAACAAAGCCATAATGTGCTAACCGTATTCGGAAATTAAAAACATCACTACCACACACTGAACATACACAGAATTCACACACTTTACTAAGTTGATAATCGAATCATCCTTGATAATGGCTAAATGTATAGCCGAAAGCGCTCGGAAATACAAAACATTCGGACAGTTCTTACACACCCTTTGTCCAAAAAAGAAAGCTCTTGTCAGAACACAAGAAAATTAAACAAAAGCTCAACCGTAGTACCTTGTCTGTCGTTTTAATGAAACATATATATATATATATATATATATATATATATATATATATATATATATATATATATATAAATATATATATATATATATATAAATAAAAAGAAAGAACAGTAAGATATAAAATCCGGTGTTCTTATAGATATTTTATTTTTACAAAATAGTGCTCAATGTAAATTTACAGAGCATTAATATTATAAATTAATTGATTTAAAATATGGTTATTTTCGCTACACAGTTTCAACCATGTTTCAAAAATAGAAGCTAAAAACCCCTAATTTTATTTTCAAATTTGAGTAGAATATTCTGTAACCATGGAAACGTGATTTTAGCTGTGTATTTAAAACCCGGTAAATTTTAAAAGTTACTCCAAAATTCGCTTGAAGATGAAATAGAACTAATGCTTTTAATTTATTTGCAAAAATAAAATTAGGGTTTTAGCTTCTATTTTTGAAACATGGTTGGAACTGTGTAGCGAAAATAACCATATTTTAAATCAATTAATTTATAATATATGTGTGTGTGTGTGTGTGTGTCGTGTCGGAAAAAATATAGACAGCCTCCAACGTATAGATCTTTAAAACATTCGTTCCACGTAGGAAAGAACTCTGTCCTGCTTTTAAACATTTATTTTCACAAGCAGAAGAATGGATACGGGATAGATATGTTGCCAAAATTGTGCAGAACTGGATGGAAAGATGGAAAATCGTGGACTTGGAGAAACGAATACATCGACCGTGCAAATTGACACCAGGAGATTTGTGGATAAAACCGCCAACAAATCGAATGCTAATGAAGTAAAATAAATATATAGTCTGGGCCGTGAATGCATCAGATATATTACTCAATGGTTCCCTGAGCAAAATAGGCGTACAAACCCCCGTGGGAAATCGCTAGAGAATTTGAATCGTAAACAGTCTCGTTTAAAATTTACACAGGATAAAGATAAAAATTCAATCCTTCGGGACAACATAGTGTGGTCAGCTGAACAAATATATCCATTCGTATTTGATCGTTCGACCATTTTTTTATTTCATCATGATGAGGGGTAAAATGGAATATTTTTGGTTTGATAGAAAGAATTGTGTACACAGACGTGTAAATGAGACGGAGATCGATATATGAACATAAAATCGAATTCAAGACCAATGTTTAATTCCATGGGTAATTTGACATTAATGACTTTCTCTGAATGATTTTAGATATTTAGAATAATTTTAGAATAAAGACAATTTCCTGATATTCATAGCCTCTTTATATAGAGAGCGCTTTTATGTCAGTGTTCAATCATCTGAATTCCCAAACGGCTGCGTGTTCTTGCATCGTATAACAGAAATAAAGAATAAAGCCTTCGTTGGGATTCAAACTCTTATCCTTTGGCCCAGTTATCAGTTTAAGAAAGCTAATCACCAGTTGTTTTGGAAATTTAAATATACTATATATATATATATATTTTTTTTTTTTTTTCGAGATTTACAAACTGTACAGTTCCTTAAATTTCACTAACCAATCGACGATATCTGTATCTGATTTATTGGAAAAAATAATTTAACCAAAAAAATCAACACCGTGTTTAAATAATTTCTTTAATTTTATGGTATGTCATAGTAAACATTTTTGAAGAAATTTTTTTTCCTCCTTTATTAACAGCGAAAACTAAATTCTTACAATTTCTGACAGTTGCGTGAATACCTGTCTTTCTTTCTGATCCTTGCGTAAATATCTGCCTTTCTCTCTGGCCCTTGCGTGAATACCTGTCTTTCTCTCTGGCCCTTGCGTGAATACCTGTCTTTCTCTGTGATCCTTGCGTAAATATTCTGAGCCAAATTCCATCTGTTTGAAGCGTTTGGCCTTGTGATTTGTTTAGAATTCTCAGAAACTAGATTCTTGTATTTAAAAACCTAAAGAAAAGATAAGCCAAAAACAATACTGCATTTTTACGGGAGTATTTTGTACGTTAATAAAATCATTTTTCCCCAAAATGAATGAAAAGTTTTTATACTAGTAAAACAATCTGTACTTTGTACCACTTCCCCTCACCTTTTCAGTTCTCCCCAAAATTTTGTTTACATCGGACAATATAGATATTTTAAAAGGCTCGACGGACTAAGGGAATTTACAGAATCTTATATGACCAATTTGTAATTCATAGGGATTATTCGAAGGAGGACTTTAATCCAATGAGAGCTCAATGTAAGTTACAGAGCAATATAATGATAAATTAAGAAAACACCTAAAAAATCTATTTCGTTTATAATTTATTTCATGAATATTGTTATATTCATCCCCTCAGAGCGAATATTTTTCAGATATATATATAAATGCGTTTAAAAAGAATAAAATGAAATTCGACTGAAAGAAAAGCTAAGAAAAATAATAACCCAATGATTCTTAATGATATCGAACTACGAAATCTGACACGATAGTTTTACGATGAATAGCTATATAGTAAATTGTACAACAGTCGCCATTTTAATTTTCTTGCGATTATTTAAGTCAACGTTTCAAAAACTATTACCGCGACCCAAAACTGGGTGACGGAAAAGAATATTTAAGTAAAATTCGAACTGAAATTAGCCACTTTTTTCTTCTTTTGCTCAACATTGTTTCTGCTGTATCGGAATTGAGTGTCTGTGGCAAGAATTGATGGAATGGCGTTTCCGTCTACTGTTATTGTTTGAATAAATTATTTTGATCTGCATCAGCGCTGGCCTCCAGCAATCATGCTACCTCTGAATGTTCAAAACATTCATCCATTTGGCGCTTAATCTTTCAATTTCGGTGTTAGAAATCCGCGAGAAATGGCAATTTCGAAAAATTAGTGGGGAAAATTGAATTTAGCTCTGACAGAATGCCTCCAAACAATAATCAAAGATCTGTAAGAACTCACTCATTTCCTTCTATCTTTCAAAATATTTTCCCTGCGTGCCAGATCGTTGATAATATATTCTAAAATAGTTCTTATTTGCAATTCAAATCTGTGTTCAATTGTGAGATTGAACCGCTGTCATATTAAAGGCAAGGATGAATCTGCTTGTAAGCGTGTCAAATTTCACGTTTTTATCCTTTCATTAATGCAGTTCAGTAGATCACTCTAGTGTTTGCATTATTTATATGCAAACTAATGTGTTCATCTCATATATATATATATATATATATATATATATATATATATACGTTTCATTAAATAATATAGACAAGTGTTGTCTATTTATTTTATGTAAAATTTTTTCGTATCTTCTGATAAGTTTTATAACATTATCATTAACCGAAAAAAGAAATTCACAATATTTATCCATTATTTTTTAATAAAATCTAAGCTTTCGGCTTACTCAAGCCATTATCAAAGATGTAAATGCAAACATATCAAACAATATACGGACACGACAGTGATGATATAGTCTGTCATTGTTTTGTTTACATAGTGGATCACTAAGCAACGATGAACACGCGCATATAAGATATATATAAATATATATATATAAGGTCATCCCATAAGTTCTGTCCGAATTTTAACTTTTTGTTATGAACGAAATTTAAAGAGTATTTTATAATGACTAATGGAACTGAACATTATTTTTATGTTTAGATGCATTTAAACTGATCAAATTTTATTTCAGAGAACAATAAAATTAAATTTTGTTTGATTAAAACCCTGCTAACATGGAAGTACCCAAGAATCATTTGAGGCACATAATGCTTTATGAGTTCAAGAAAGGAAACTCAGCAGCCGAAGCGGCTAGAAACATTCACTCAGTTTATGGAGAGGAATGTGTGAATGAAAGAACTTGCAGAAGATGGTTTGCAAAATTCAGAGGTGGAGATTTCACCCTTGAAGATGAAGATGGAACCGGACGTCCAGTTGAGTTTGATGAAAAGCTTCTTGAAGCAGCCCTTGAAGAAAATCCTGCTTTATCAGTTGAGGAATTGGCAGTGGTTTTCAGTTCAAACCATACAACTGTTCATCGTCATCTTCAACAACTTGGAAAAGTTCCTAAACTTGGAAAATGGGTGACTCATGAATTGTCTGAAAACAACATCAAATCCCGAGTTGACATCTGCTCTTCTCTCCATTCTCGCCAACTTGTTTCACCTTTTTAGGATAGACTTGTGACTGATGACGAAAAATGGATCTTTTATCGAAATGTTAAGCATTGTAGACAGTGGCTTGGTAAAGGGGAAGGACCCCAGCCACAGCCGAGAAGGGAACTTTATGGGCAAAATGTTCTTCTTTCAATCTGGTGGGATCGATAAAGAATAATCCACTTTGAATTCTTACCACCAAATGCAACATTTAATGCTCAAATATACTGTCAGCAATTAGAGCGTTTGAACCAAGCTTTGAGGAAAAAAAGACCTGCTCTAGTGAATCGAAAAGGGGTGATGTTTTATTAGGACAATGCGCGACCACACACAGCAAGAATCACGTCACAAAGATATACGAATTTGGTTGGGAGAAAATACCTCATCCACCTTATTCTCCCGATCTTGCTCCTTCAGACTACCATTTGTTTCGTAGCTTACAGAATCATTTGGAAGAAACAGCTTTTGTAACACAGGAAGAGATTAAAACTGACATTTGTGAGTTCTTCGAATCAAAGCCAAAAGAATTTTACAGTAATGGAATTAGTAAGCTTGTTGATAGATGGAAGGTAGTCATAGATAATCAGGGAAAATACATTGTTGATTGGATCTGTAATTAAATGTATCATTTGGTCACTTGTTTTCTTTATTCAAAATTCGGACAGAACTTATGGGATGACCTGATATATAAAATTCTGTGACTTCCGTTAGTCAGTCCGTTATACCCTCCAAAATAACCATACATTTGAGAGAACTACAAACAGGTAAGGAGGTACAAAGTAAAATTAGATTTAATACGGTGCGTAGTTTAGTGAATTAAATTCTTCTTTTTTTTCTTTTTTTTTTCGGAAAAATTAAAACTTCTATTATTTAACATGCATAGTCCACCCACTATTTTCGAAAACAATTTATCGATTAAAAATTACTTTTTTTTTTAATAAAATTGCTAAATGTTGCATGCTTAAGAGTAAGAAAGCCTAAGAATATATTCTTCGCTGTTAAAAAGTGGGGAGAAAGAAATTTTCTTAAATACTGTTTGACATGAAGTCCTATATACTTAAAGAAATTATTAAAGTCAAAGTATTTTTCGAAACAAATCAGCTTATTCAAATTTCATCGATTGGTTTGTGAAACGGAATGAAACGTAGAGTTTGTAAATCTCGAAAAAGATGTTAGCGATAACTTAACGATAACTTCAACACTGAGGATTTTACGCTCCGGCCTTCTTCACGGGAAACTGGAATTTCAAACAGGACCCATTATTTTGTCCACGGGTGTAAATTGTTCTAATTCCACGTTCCATGCACTTGGATATCTGCTTCATTTAATTTCCCTCTTGAGCTCAATTCTCCAAGTCTTTGTTCCTTCTGCTGTGGCCAGGTAATGAACTCACAACTCTTTGGGTCACGTTTTCTTTTGGATCACTCAACCAACGCTTTTATCCACTCGGCAATATGGATTAAATTACTTTCATCTCCTTGAAGGTCACTCGTATACAGAGACACCGGAAACCCAACGGCCGAAACAACAACAAAGATAAGGACATTAGTCTGAATGTAAATAACTCTCCAAGATTTTGTTCACCTCATCTGTAACCAGGTATTGAACTCAAATCTTTTTGGGTCAAGTCACAGGATTCAACCAACGCTTTTATCCATTGGGCCATGTTCTAGTTGAGTTAAAGGGAGATAACTGATACTGAGACATTCGGAAGAGGCATGTCACGTGGAATTACAACAATCTCCCCCGATGGATGCAATAAAGGCTCCGGTTCGAAATTCCAATCACCTGAAGAAGGCAGGAGCGTTCAACGACCGAAACGTAATGAATCTGGCAGCGAAGATGAGGACAACTGTCCGAACAATGTAAATAATTTAAATAATTAAATAGCTCATGTCGGAAATATAGACAAATTGTAATCATATTCAGAATATAACAGACGTGGGATACCTCAACGTAGTGTAATGGTTAGAAAGCTTAATTATGACTCGGTAATGAGTTCAATTCCCACTGGGTGGCCCCGTACGTTCGGGCTTGTACCGCATCTAAGCTACGCTTAGAAAATAGCTATAATCAGACGTGTACGAAGAAATAGGCTTTCTCTCTATCGAAAGTCAGTTTACTTTTGTGGGGTTTAGATTATGAAGAGAATTGCTCTTCCATCACGAAGTGTTGAATTGTAATGTAGCTGTCTGTTTTGAATTGGGTCGTCGTCATTTGAAAACATGGTAACTTGTCTTTGTTCGTTGCGAGAGAGGGTAGAGGAAGAAAGTACGGCTAAGTCAAATTATGTTAAGGAGCAAAACGCGTGTCGAAAAATAGTTTGGCAATTGTAATGAACGTTTTCATTCATCGAGGCTGTTCTCCTGATCTTGTTTTGTCAGAAACACTTTTTTTTTTAATATCCTTACAGCTTTCCCTGAACGGAAAATGATAGACTAATTATGAAAAGGTAAAAGACTTTTTTTTTTTTCTCATATTTTATGCTTAAGGCATTGATTACTTTAGTGCTTGATGGGATTACGTTTTTGAGAATGAAGGAGACTATTAGCGTGATTGATTATTGTAACCGACCGTAAGTGAATTACATGTCTAAACAAAAGTGACACGAGGTTCATTCAAATCTAATAGCTTCATTTGGCACAGGGGCGTCATTTTGATATGATAGTGAATATGAAACTCACTAAACGTTAATAATGACGAGCTACATTCGTTTAATATCCGATACCGCGACGTCGAGGCTACTGCCAATATAAATAAAATCTTCATAGGTAGCAACTCCCCATTGCACGAAGTCGTAAATATCTCCGAAGCCTTACAGGTACAGTTTAGTAGGAACTGGAAAAAAAAAGTTTATGCCTCTCTCCTACACGTACACGAGTATGTGCACCACATTTAGCCAAGCCTGTAACATATTTACTCTCAGGGGTGGGGCGAAAAAAATAAATATAAAATTTAAAACCTCAGAAAATTCATACTCGTACATAATTTTCTGAAAGACTAAAACTGATCTGAAACATGACACATTATTTAAATTTTTCTGTACTTTACTCTTTGGTTCCCTCTAACTCTCCCTTCTCTGTGCTCTCTCCCTCACTCCCTCCCTCCTCCTCCTCCTCCTCTCTCTCCCTCCCTCCTCCTCCTCACTCTCTCCCTCCTCTCGTCTTCCTCCTCACTCTCTCCCTCCTCTCGTCTTCCTCCTCTCGTCTTCCTCTCTCTCCCTCCTCCTCTCGTCTTCCTCTCTCTCCCTCCTCCTCTCGTCTTCCTCTCTCTCCCTCCTCCGCTCGGTCTTTCTCTCTCCTTCTCTCCCCCCCGTCGCTCGGTCTTTCTCTCCTTCTCTCCCCCCGTCGCTCGGTCTTTCTCTCCCCCCCCGTCGCTCGGTCTTTCTCTCTCCTTCTCCCCCCCCGTCGCTCGGTCTTTCTCTCTCCTTCTCTCCCCCCCGTCGCTCAGTCTTTCTCTCTCCTTCTCTCCCCCCCGTCGCTCAGTCTTTCTCTCCTCCTTCTCTCCCCCCGTCGCTCGGTCTTTCTCTCTCCTTCTCTCCCCCCCCGTCGCTCGGTCTTTCTCTCCTTCTCCCCCTCCATCTCTCTCAGTCTTTCGCTCTCTCTCTCTCCCTCCATCTCTCTTCCCTTTTCTCTCTCTCTCTTCCCTTTTCTCTCTCTCTCTTCCTTTTCACTCTCTCTCTTCCTTTTCTCTCTCTCTCTCTCTTCCTTTTCTCTCTCTCTCTCTCTCTTCCTTTTCTCTCTCTCTCTCTCTTCCTTTTCCTTCTTTTCTCTCCAAATTATTCTATATTATCATGTCTTCCTTCTCTTTACTCACAATGTCTGACTTTGTAAAGCTAAGCAAAGAACGAATGGGACAAAATAGTAATATAATACAAAAATTGTAATAATAATAGTCGATCTCAGATCGATATATCTTTTTTTTATTTTTTCTTTCTCTGCAGTTACCTGATAAATATTCCTCTCTGCACACTGGCACCCTCTCTCTCTTTAACGCGCAGATAATGCTAACCAAAATATTATAATGGGTTATACCCGATACGCATACCTTGTTCAATTGCCTATAAACAACTTGCACATAAGCGTGTAGTAAATTGCTCTAAAATTTTTGAATGTGTACGTACAAGCTCTTAATTCTCTCTCTCTCTCTCCCTCTCCCCCCCAATCAATATAATAATGTAGCTTAACTGTCGGCTACTTTTTGCTGACGAATAAGATATATTTTCGCCCGTACTCTCTCTGATGCACACACCCTAACCCACACTCGTTTATTTGTGCAAATCTCTACACACATAAAATTATTGCAAATGTTTTGATGTCTGTCGAGAGCATTTTATACCCCTCTATCTTGAAGTCAATAATTCTGATGTCTACATATTTCTTGTCCGGGTTCATTTGAAAAAATATCAATGTGAAATCTCAGACGATCTGTCTATGAGTTAATTTTATTGATTTTTTGTTTTTCCTCTAATGTTTTTATGTTGATGCAATTTAAACTCCGGAGAATACTCTTCTCTGCCCCCTCACTCCAAGTTCTGACCGCTATTTACCAGTTTCTGTTGGATGTAGTAAAATCGAAGAATTTACTGACATTGTCTTAAACGATATTCAGATGAAGATTAAGATAGACAAGCAAAAGACACATGAAAAAAGAGTAAAATTCGCCATATTTTGAACAGGACTTTCAATAAGAAATGTTTGGAAGTGAGGATTTGAAAGCTTAAAAAAAATATTGCAAATCACCTAAAATTAAAGAGCATTTCACCCATCATTCCGGACTAATTAAAGCCCAAACACCCTCTAGGACCGAGTGAGATTTAGGGCTTTTCTTACGAAAACCATAACCTCGGGATTATATATATATATATATATATATATATATATATATATATATATTTAAAAATATGATCCAAACGCTACATAAGAGTTCTCATGTTTCAAAACAAGAGCCGAAAACTTCAATATAATTATTTGAATGAAAGTACCAAGCTCTGTTCCATCTTCAAGCTAATTTTTTTTTTTTTTTTTTTTTTGGAATAACTTATTCCTGAAATTTACGCGCTTTATAAGCATATTCATTATTGAAATTAAAATTCAACAAAAAATTTCGCTTGAAGATGGAACAGAGCCTGGTACTTTAATTCAATTTAATTCAAATAATTATATTGAAGTTTTCGGCTCTTGATTTGAAACATGAGAACTCTTATGTAGCGATGGAATCATATTTTTAAATAAATAATTATATTTATGCTCTACATTTGTATCGAACACTATTTTTTAAAAATAATAACAAAAATACTAAAGAACTTTGGATTATTTACCTAACAAGTTCTTTCCTATGTTCTATATATTTTTACTCAAACACACACACACACACATATATATATATATATATATATATACACATATATATATATACATATATATATATATATATAGTAAAATTTAGTAAACAAGATCTTTTTCCATGAGGTTTAACCTGAAAAAGGTGTCATATCTCGTGATAGCCAGTGTTTAGCTTACTTTTTAAATCATTTTAGTCCAAGCCAGGCAATAAAGCCATTTAAACAAGGGGTAACTTAGAGTGAGTAAATATTAGAAAAAGAATGTTTTGATTTAAAAGAAAAAAAAGTAGGTATAATATAGATTAAGAATTAACTCTGAATTTATAACTTCAGAGACTTTAATAGTCTAAATGTATGTTTGTCACCATTTTTTTTAATAGGCTTCGTCGTCATCATCGTCTTAGGAGTCAGAAATTACATTTTGTTTTCTAACTAATCTGGAATGTCTATATTTCTGAGAAGGTATTTTAACTATTTACATTGTTCGAGCTGTTGTCCTCATCTTTATTGTCATTCACAGTGTGTATCACTTGAAGAATGCCGATGCGTACAACTAACGAAACGTCGTGAATATGATATTTATTATAACTATTGCATATATTTATCGTGCATATTAATTTATGAAATTAATTGTAAGCTTGTGCCTTAATCTGAATCATTAATGCACTCAACTAATTTTTGTAGGAATTGACGTTTCAAATTTCTCTTGCCAATATCTGTATTACAGTTTCCTATTTAGTTTGTACAAATAATATATTCAAAACAGCACCTTCATCACGAAAAAATATAAGCCCTTTAGAATATTAATTAAGATCTTTTCTTTAGGAATTTCTTGCCTTGTATTTTCTTCACGGTTAATATCTGCTTTCCATCTATCAAATTGTAGAGGGAATCCTTGTGTTTATATTTTTTTGCCTACATTTCATAGGAAAAGGTTTGCGTTGAAGGTATTAATTTTACTTGTGTCTACCGGAAGAAATCGTTATGTGTCAAGTTTTTTGATAAGATCACAGAGAACGAGAAAAATGGCGAACGCATTTTGGTTTCTTCCAACCTTGCTCTGTTATCGACATAATGGCGTTTCTTCCACTCGTTTCATTTTAGCTCCTTAAAGCGCTTATCGGCATAACTACAATGTGGTCCGAAAGTCTTGTCATAAGAACAATAGAACAAGCAACACAAAACACATGTGCAAGATCATTGACGCTGTCACATATCGTGAAGATCTTTATGAACACCATCACTTTCGTGGTTCAAAATTATGCGAATTATGTCCAGTGTAATATTTTACGAAGCTGTGCTTTGTTGTTTGAAATCGAAAATTATATTATGTAGGGGTAACAAGACTTTCGGACCACTTTTTCGATTATTGTTTCCGACAGTTAACAATGCGAATTAATATTTACCAGTGGTTTTAGTGTCAAGAGCTTCCAATGATTTAAGCGTGTATAAATACTTGAAAAGAAAAACGAATTTAGGCTGTTAGACGCGCGAAGCATTGAACGATTTACGAAGATAAATATTGTCTTTTCCTTATCTATCTAATTAATGTGCCCAAGTGAAAAGACAATAAAAATAAACCCAGTTCGTCAACAAGATAATATAATGCATTTCAGGAAGAATTCTAATGAGTTTTCCGACATTACCGCAGTAGGCCATGAAAATGCCCGGGAATGGGTTTATCAATCATCTTCTGCTAAAACCCACTCCGCCTAATTCCAGGATATACTCAGAGCCGACCGCCAAAAAAAAAAAAAAGTGCATTTGTAGCGATGATTAAAACGCTGAACGTTAAGCAATATTGATGGTTGGGTGGATGAAATTTAAAACGGGATATTATTCCACATTTCTCGTTTAGTAGTTCTTTTCCATTCTCTTTTTCAAATCTCAAGTGATGTGCTAAAAACTGGTAGTCATTTTTGGAGGCTTTACGAAATCGCTTTCTGAAATCCGAGATACTTTGCTTTATCCAAGAAAACTTCTCAGAAGTCAGTCTCTAAAATATAAGCCGACTACATGGCTCTTCTTGACAAAGGAATATATATTTTCTCTTTGTCGTTAGGGCCTGGGCTGAAATAAGTTACATGTAAAATAGGCCCGCTGGTTGCTAGAGTTATCCGCTCTTGAAATAGTTATTTTAAATACAGCCACCAAATAAGATACTTTTTTTTTGTAACAGTGCTATGATTTTCTTCGATTGTAATACATGTTAGAGGCGATATTTGCACATATGTCCGTCCATTTCTCTCTACCAATATGTCCGCCTACTTAAACAAGTGAGAACTAGTAAATTCCAATCCCGCCAGTTTCGTCTATGTGACATAATAACTCTTTCTAAATTTCCAAATTATTCATCTGGATATCTGTCTACCCAAGTGCACATAGCTCAGCGGATGTAATCGTTGGTTGAAGTAATCCAGAGATTTGATCAAAAAAGCTGTAAGTTCAATCCCGAGCCACAGTACAGCTCAACTTGGAGAGTTGAGTTGAGTTAGTAAAAGGAAATAAGATATCAAGAAGGGGCATGGCACGTGGAGATAGAACAATCTGCACCGGCAGATGAAATAGTGTTCGTTTCGAAATCCAACGCAATACCTGGTCGGGAGCATACAACGCCCGAAACGTCGTGAATATGACACTATAGATGAGGACAACACTTCAAACAATGTAAATAGTGTAAATATTTATTTAGAACGTGCATGTAATTCGCGAATTCTCTAAAGAAAATTCTTTTTTTTTTTTAATGTTGAATGGAATCTGATTTCTTATTTAATTAAATAAAATTTGAAAGAAAAATTGATAGCACTCGCATCGCACATCTTTTAACGTATCAACTTCGTCTATTACCTGACTTGGGATTATATCGCGCAGCATTCAATTTTTGAAATTCAATTTATTTTAACAATTGCTATTTTTTCTCTCTTAATAAATCCGTAAGACGAGTTAATCAAAATTACGAAAGAAATCTATTTATGCTGACGTCATGCGAATTGATGAAATCGTTTCCAGTCAAATACCACATCGATTTGCCGTTGATAAAATTTTAGTCATATAGAATTTCGTCTGAAATTCTACGAGAATGTGTTGACACTATACCATGCATTTTCTTTGTCAGGTACGAGTTTTTAGACATTATACTATACATTTTTTTTTGTCAGGTACGTGTTGATAATACACAAAAATTCTAAGTTGTCTGTATTCCTATATTTTGATTAGACTTTGATGATGGATTTACTGAAGGGTTGTTTTTATTATACATTGATTCTTTTGGTTCATTTTCTTTCCTTTACTTTATTGAACAATAAAGAGTGTGAGACTCACTTCTGCAAGAAGGTTTCCAACTAGCGTCCAGTTGGCTGACAAAAATAAACAGGGTTGTAACTCAATACATTTCCATCTATATGTATTGTAAATAAATATAATTATGGCACAAGGCCGAAAAGGGGGAATGAGTTGAGGCTGGTTCTCACTATCTTATACCTAGCTAATCGGATTCACGACCCATTCACTCATTACAATTTGCCGATTCACCATAAAAACTCATCCGTCGCCAATCAATCCTCCGTACATCATAATGCCGCATCCTCTCAGGGAGGAACCTACAAAACGCACCCCGTGAGATAAAAATTTGATAAATATTTTTTTTACAT
>CAHIKZ030000158.1:3487500-3525000 GCA_903632075.3 Acanthosepion pharaonis | reverse complement strand
CTTTTCTGTTTATATATAATTTTTGTTATTCTCCTCTCTCTGGCTTCCTCCTTCCCTCTCTCTGGCTTCCTCCTTCCCTCTCTCTCTCTTCCTTTCTCCCCCTCTCTTCCTTTCTCCCCCTCTCTTCCTTTATATATATATATATATATATGTATTTTTTAAGTTACGTCATTTCAGCTGGTTCGACTCTACATATAGTGTATTTTACAGAATATACCGCAGTAGTTGTAACCAGTTTTACATTTTAATCCAGCCTGGGAGATATTGCAATAATGGTGTTTTTTGTTTTTTTGTTTGTTTTTTTTTTTGTGTGTTTTTTTGTTTGTTTTTTTTTTCTATCTACCTGATAACCTCTTATATTTATTCACCAAATGAAACTGCCAATTTTAAATTGGTTGCTGCAAACAGAATATTTGAAAATCAATTTCACTAGTTGAAATTAAATTGTCCTCTTCCCGGGTAAATATCGACAGCCAAATAAAGGTATTCATACGCATTAATCAAGCCGAGGAGCTGCACGTTGTCAACAGAATTGAAGAAAAATAAACCTACGCACAAGACGATAGGCTATTTAATAGATGCGTACACATACGAGGTAGGGTAACAAGCGGAGCAACCACTGAAACTAGCGGCTTAATTATCTCGGAATAATGTTAGAAAATTATCTTCGCGCATAGTGCGAAGAGTCGTAAAACGTAGTTCTTATAATCTCCGAGAAAAGATGAAAGAATTAGCAGCATCATTACGGAGACTTTCAAAATGCTGGCAATAGGCTTTTGCACTTAGGTTGTTTTGGAAACAGGTCGTTAAATGCACTGGAAAACGAATATTTTTGGGTTGTTAATACTTTGAATACCTATGAGAAAAGATTCTAAATTGTGGCAGTTAAAGAATGATTTCTGGCCGTTATATGTTCACTGTAAGTAAAGGCGGCGTTAAGCAAAGATTGAATTACCATTAATTTATATGGGGAGAGAAAATTCTGCTCGTTCTCAGACCTCAAAAGTCTCGTGCGATTATAGGAACTAATTTCCAATTCTGAAATGACACGTCAGTTTGAGCGTAGATCTTAAGTATGTTTTGAATACATTCAAATAACTATTTGCACCATATACGAGGGGTACCCAAAAGCAACCGGAACCGTTTTCTGTGTGACAAGCCCGTAGTAGTTCAGGCTTCCACCGCTACATGCAACCTTCACGCATCAGTGTGCTAACCGGTTTCATCGTGTGAAAACGTACAGCTCCGTGGTTCTCATTTGTTTTGAAGTGCTTCAGCCTTTTCGTCTATTTTTACCCTGGCTGAAAGAATGCTTGTCGTAAATTGAAAGAACAGCTGGAAGTTAATCCAGACCTTTTTTTCGAAGGTTATCACTGATGATGAAAGCTGATGTTTTGGTTACGACCCGGAAACGAAGCAGCAATCAAGTCAGTGGAAGCATCCAACGTCACCACAACCCCAAAAAAAGCCCGTCAAGTGAAGTCCAATGTCAAGACGATGCTGATTTGTTTCTTTGATGTGAAAGGAATTCTCCACAAAGAATTTTTCTCTTGGTCAAACTGTTAACCAGGCTTTTTACTTGGAAGTCTTGAAGCGTTTGCGAGACAAGGTGAGACGAAAACGCCCTGACCTGTGTCAAAGTGGGGGATGGTTTTTGCATCACGACAATACGCCAGCGCACACCACTTTGAGTGTGAGACAGTTTCTGACCAAGAATGGCATGACCCCACTTCTCCACCCTCCATATTCAGCTAATCTCCCCCTCCCACAACAACTTTTTTTTTTCCCCCGAATGAAAGGAAAACGTTTCGCAGATGCGAAAGTGGTTAAGAAGATTGAACAGTGGAAAACCCGTCTGGACGGGTGCATTGCTTCAAATGGAGAATACATTGAAGGTGATAATATAAACATACAACAGTAAATGAATAAAATTATGACCCAATTCCGGTTACTTTAGCCCCCACCCTCGTATACATCAGGAATTACTCTCTTTTCGCCATGGTTTATACAGATTTGGCTTGTATTATTCTCTTAACTGACCAAGTTGACCTATCTTAATACAGTTGAATATCGTTGACATGGGTTTTATTGGAGATTACTTATTTTCCATTCTGCGGACACTTCCTCTTTGACCCAATCTTTCAAGCCTGTCACTATACACACAGCACATTTTCAGATGAACTTACACTATCTACATTATTCGGACTATTGTCCTCATCTTTATTATAATACTCACGACGTTTCGGCCGTTGTACACTCCGGCCTTTTTCAAGTGATACACGTTGGAATTTCGAAACGAAACCCCTCATTTCGTCCACCGGAGTAGATTGTTCTAGTTCCACGTGCCATGCCTTTTCTGAATAACTCGGTTTCCGTTATTTCCCCTTAGTAATTCATCACTTCAAGTTTTGCTTCACCTCTGCTGTGGCCAGGTATTGAACTCACAACTCTTTGAGTCAAGTCACTGGATTACTTCACCCAACGCTTTGAAACTGAAAATATCCATAAAAGGCATGACACGTGGAACTAGAACAATCTACTCCAGTGGATGAAATAAAGGGTTTGGTTTGAAGAAGGCCGGAGAGTGCAACGCCCGAAACGTCGTGAATATGATAATAAATATGAGGCCAATAGATTTTTAAAGTCATTTAAATATGGTTTAAATATGGATAGATTTTTAAAGACATTTAAATATGGTTTAAATATGGATAGATTTTTAAAGTCATTTAAATATGGTTTAAATATGGATAGATTTTTAAAGTCATTTAAATATGGTTTAAATATAGATAGATTTTTAAAGTCATTTAAATATGGTTTAAATATGGATAGATTTTTAAAGTCATTTAAATATGGTTTAAATATGGATAGATTTTTATAGTCATTTAAATATGGTTTAAATATGGATAGATTTTTAAAGTCATTTAAATATGGTTTAAATATGGATAGATTTTTAAACTAGTGTCATTTGCACGAAGTTGAATTGATCTCATTTCACTCCTGTATTCTTCCTGAGAATGTCGACCTAAAGGGATTTCTTCCCAAATTTATCAACTTTTAGAAAACCACGTTCAAGCTTCCCTGAAGGTTTTAATCTTGACCTCTTCAAGTCAATAGTTATCTATCCTCCTAATCTCCACTTTTTATCATTATGCCACCAACCTCGTTTGGTATTACCGTTTCGACTGTAACCATCAACCATTAGTGATTCTAGGTTTACGAGCATATCACGATGCAACGCCAATCCCTGTATGATCGCCGAAGTTAAGCAACGTTAGTATCTGGATGGGTGATGGCTTGAGAATAACAACGCTGAATTCTTAATCGGGGTGCCGAGTTCCAATTCCATTTGGGTTCGTTATATTCACTTAGGCTCAAATACCCTTCGGAAAGATAGGAATCCACCTGTACTCCTCCCCAGGTATAGGTTAATTAGTAAAACCTGTATCAATAAATCATTATCTCAAAAAGAAGTCTTAGAAACTAATTTTTTCTGGCATTAAATAACCTGTAAAATTTGGTAACCGAATCGAGTGAATCTCGAGCGTTATTATGTAAAATGTAGCCGAGCATACTGTCGTAGCATCAAAACTTCAATAAATATTCAATCTCTCTCTCTCTCTATATATATATATATATATATATATATATATATATATATCCATATATGATTGGTATATACGGAATGAATAATAACCAACAAATGATTCTTAAAAGAGTATATAGAGCAGATATAATTATTTATTTTAAAAATTTATAACATAAATATGTTAAAAATCCAAAAATAGCAAATACTATTCTTAAAATGATGAAGTAAAATAAATGCTTTTAAAAGTTTCAATTAATTAACAATCCTTTCACAAGGGGAAAACGTTGTTACAAAATAAGCTAGTAGTATTTAAAAATTCAAAAAGATATATTTAAAAACTAGATATAATTATTTATTTTTTAAAATTTATAACATAAATATGTTATAAAATCACTAGATTAAAAATAGTTTATTTTTAAAATCAAAACTCTCAGTGTCTTATCATCGCTATTAATTTATGTTGAAGATAAAATAAATGGTTTTCAAAGTTTTCATTGAATTAATTAAATTTTAATCCGGTCTTTGACAATGGAAAATGTTGTTACAAAACTCAGATGGACCAAACGCAATCAAAATAATATCCAAGTATAGAAAATTCAAAAATATTGACAAAAAAAAGGAGACGAGACAGAGAACATCACCACGATGGGTTCAAATATTTAAAATATGGGTAGGATTAAAAAGAATTTATTCTAATCAATAATTACTAGATAGACATGATAAATACATGCAACACATCCATACATAAAATTAAAAATATTTAAGACTGAAAGTATCATGACATAAATGCTCAGCACTTACTTTAAGAGCAAATATACAGAGATAAAAAAAAAATTTATATATAATATTATTTAATATATTAAAATAGTGTATGTAGATATAAAATTTACTGAGGAACTTCTGAAAACAAGAAATATATATATATATATATATATATATATATATATTTCTTCATTGAAGGGGGAAAGAGAGGTCGAGAAATACAAAAAAAAAGCGGTCATTAACAAAAACACGAGTCAGAAAGATAATTTTTGGAAGAATATCCATGATATCAAAACGGGCCGCTTTTTTTTGCGTGAAAGACATCTTATCAATTTGGATAAAGAGAAATTTTGGGAACAATGAAAGACATCTTAAACGAGAAATAACAATGAAAACGAAATCCATTTTGGGTTGAGGGAGTGACCGGTGGAACGGTATACAGATTCTGACCTGTAAAAATTAGAACCCCCACATTGACGAGTGAAAGATGTTTTCAATTCAGATAAATTAAGATTTTCTGACTGCCGGGTCTGTCAAAAACAAGAGGTGAAAAAAAACGATTGTCTCAGATCACAGATGGCGACAATATTCTTTCCTAAAACTAATTAGCGGCGGGCTGGTTGACAGAGCCCAGGTGAGAGAAAGCCAAGATTGTCATTTTTTTCACGTAAAACAAGAACGATGTAACCACGCCCGAAAGGAGAAAGGATGCTATAATAACAATTGGTCGGAAACGGTCACGTGATCTGCAGAAAAGAAGAGAAAGAAATGCATCAGAACCATTGGTCGAAAAACGGTACCTGACATACAAGAGACTAAAAGATGGAGTGCACCTCCCCACAAAAGGACTGTGAGGAACATCAAAACAATAGCGATAATGGTCAAAAAAAAATGCGACTTTTGGAAAAAAAACAGACCCACCCCAGTTTGTTGCGGCGTCAAGGACCCCAGTCGACAGAAATCAGTTGGAGGGGTTGCAGCTGAACCGGGGACAGGAAAGAGCCTGAACGCGGGCATCAGGCCCATACATACCCCTTTAAAAAAGAATCCACTTTCCAAGAAATCCTTCCAGCCCAAGTCGAAGAAAGAAGAGTTCAGCCCCGGACGGCGCGAGAAGAGATCGACAGAGAGTTGCGGCAGTTGCGGCAAGATCCTTCCAGCCCAAGACAAGAGAACTTCCAGCAAGAAGATAAGAGGACAGCCTAAGTCGACGAAGAAGAAGAAATACAACTCAAGTCGAAGAGAAGAATCAACTGCGAATGATCTGAAATTAGCCCCAGTGTCGAACCAAACCACACTGACATAAAATTCTAAAGAGTAGGCAATTCGAAATCTTTAGGTTGAAATATAACTTGGTGCCATAGTCCACGGAGCAAAATGAGAACAATTTTGTTTTTAAACGGACATTAAGATATAAAAAAAAAATATTTTGTATATTTGTGTTTTGCCAATATTTGGCCCCAAAGATTAATATATTAAAATAGTGTAGACAGTATTACCCCAATCCCTGCTGGTCCCGTCTGTCTAAGATCCGGAGATCGGTACAGTTGTTTAACCAGGTATTGGAAGCGAGTCGGGAAAAGGCGAGGCTGGTGATCATCTGACCAAGGGGTTGGAGCGGCACGCTTGGACCCAGGAGGAGCGATGTCACCGTTGGCGCTGTAACTAAAATGATCCGACCTGGGCCAGGTAAACTGTCATATATATATATATATATATATATATATACACACACACATCATATATATATATATATATATATATATATATATATATATATATACACACACACACACATATATATATATATATATATATATATATATATATATACACACACACACATATATATATATATATATATATATATATATATATATATATATATATATATATATATATATATATATATATATTATATATATATATGATGAATTTTACTGTCGAATACGTATGAGGTTCCACGACCACGAACTAATTAACTGCATGCCTATGACGGGCATGACTTTTGATACTGGCTGGAGAACTGCACAAAAGACCACAAACAGTACAGGAGAAGGTATTGTATCCAAGCGCAGCAGGAACACTGTTAGATGTCTTATTTGGCTTTGTCGTTTCATGTAGTCGACTGATGGTTATTTCTCAGTGCAGCTATAACAATGGTGTACTTATTTAGCTCCAATACAACCAGAGCTGTTTTTCTTTCTGGTGCTGAGCTGTTGTCCTGGAGAGTTCGTACATTCCAAGTGCCAAGATAAATTTGACGTTGTTTCGTAGAGTTTTATAATGCGTGTGTGTGTTTAGAGGCTTTCGGGGAGGTCAGCGATTAAAATTTTATTACTTAAAGTTTTCCATCATAACACATACTATTACCTGGCGTTGTTAATTACCTTCCTTGCACTATCTACATTAAAAGTTAGACATAAGAAGCAAAATTATTATTATTATTATTCAAGTATTAGGATACAATAAATAAAAGAGGATAGGTTCTTGACTGCTTATTCAGATACCACAGAAAGCCTAAAGAAGGTAGAAGTGTATAACAGCCGACACGTTGTGACAATGATAACCAAATGGAAGATACCAGACGACAGTTAACCAGTAGACTCATCTAAAAAAATTTAGACGCAGATTACAATCTTTGGTTTTCAGGTTTGATTTTTCATATATCAAAAACAATCTTTGTGATCTGCAGATTTTTTTTTAAAATTGAAATAAAAAAAATAGGATTTTCTTTGTAGTAAATTCAATCTGCAAAGATCAAAGATGTCTACAGAGATGTCTAGCATATGCGAAGTGAAGGAAAAAATATTTGAGTAAATAAGTTAGATATATAATTTTCTAATGTGAAAATCTTCATGTTAGCAGAAAAAAAAACGAAAGTAAACTAAAATGCCTTTTAACATTTTTTTTTACAAGAGAAAGAATAACTTGAAGCGAATCTGTCTGAGCCAAATGTATATTTACGTCTCAATTTAAGGCCTGATTTTTTTTTCATCCTGATATATTTTCTTTCATTAAGATAATGAAAAAATAATAATATAAAAAAATTAAAAAAATAACTGTAAAGGAAAGTTTTTTGTTTTTTAAATTATTGGTTAAACTTATTGCATACATCGGGCAAGAACACTGAAATTTTTCTAATAATTAATCAAGAAATATATAGCAGATAATCTACTTGCCATACTCTCAATCGACAGGTTTCGTCGAAGAATCCTCATCGGACAAAATTTTTTATCCTGCTTACGTCGATTTATCGCCAAATATTTTTTTACCTATTTAGCATTTGTGTCGGATCCTCATATATATATGGGTAGGATATTTTCACGTATGTATAAATATATTTCTTCCTCAGGTGTTATAAATGTGCTCAATGTCAGAAAAAAGCTATACGTATATATTAATGAATATACATAATATCCAATGTCGATAGTATGAGTTTCATGTAGTTCTTGCAATATCCAGGTGCAAATTTGTTCTGACATTTATGTAGTTCGACTTTTCGTGGTGGTGGTGATGATTCAAAGTTGTCTGTTTAAACTTGTTTATTTAATTATTGTTGCGTAAAATATTAGAATTAATTATCAATAATTTATATAGTTCAAATTCTCTAGTTCGGAAGGGGGAGAATTAAAAAAAATCTTAAAATTATTTAAATTTATATTGAAAAGTAAACAATATATCAAGGGGGATAACTCTTTTTTAAAATAAAATACCTTAGTTATATCAATTACCTTAAACAAGAATACGTAGTAGAAATATAAGGGTTCAAATATAAAAATAGGTCGGAACTATATATCTAATGTACTTATAAAGGTGAAATTATACATACAACCACGTTATAAATTAATCAAGTACAGTAATATTGGATTGTATGTGTGTATAGATATATAAGAAATGTATGGCAAGCTATAGATGTACAAAAACATAGATAATTACATATCCAAACATAATAATGTAATAAGCAAGCTCAAAAAAAAAAACAAAAAAAACACTACAAAATAATCCTACCAAAAGTCAATGCAACTGCAAGTAAAAACGTGCCCACCAAGTGGCCTGTGCATTACAGAAGGCATAATATACAGAGCTAAGATCAATTCAGACGATGATGTTAAATACTACTTTGGACCCACATGAGAACAGATGAAAATCTCTTTTTTCCCACCACAAAATGACACTGTGCAATATCAAATATAAAAACTGCACAACACTTTCAAAGTATGTTTGGCGATTAAGAAAACAGACATAAGAACCCAGCCATTAGCTGGAAGATAACGCGAAAACTAAGCTATGCAAAAGAAAGGGAGACAAATGTAACGTGGAAAAGTATATTATGTTAAAGCACTGAAATAATCCTCACACGGTCCGAATTTATGTCTACATGAAACCGTAAACGCAAGCATCTGATCAAACACATCCAATCCAAATATTAACTTTAACGCCCCAAATCGGGCTTATAAGAAAGATGAAGTGAAACTAAACGAAGACCGAAAAAAAGTTTTCTAAAACGAAATTATTAATTATATAACAAAATTACCAAAATGTGCTAACAAATAAGATGTATGATTAACAATAAATCGTGTTTAGATTGTTTAAATTAAAAACATTTAAAAAATGATTAAAAATAAGTATATTAACCATTTTACAATTTTAAAGTTAAATTATTAAGAAATTAAACCATATGCAGAATATAGTTAAAAAAAAACCTGTTTTTTGGATTAATATCTGGGTTGAGTTTGAGTAGCTTCTTTCCATTTAAACCAGAAAACATCCGCCTTGCCCTTATCACCACTCGGGTAGTTTGTGTTGTCAGCTACGTTAGGGGTTGACTCTGTATCAATTTTCAAGTACTTTTTTTTTTTTAAATTTCTAGTTCCGAAACTGAATACAGTCCCTAATTTGAGTTGAATTAGGCTAACGCATCCGACGTTAGTTGAAATAGCCTATACTGATGAGGTAATTTTAGATTTATGTTTTTATATATATATATATATATATATATATATATATATATATATATATATATATATATACTCGCGACTTTTTGAAGACCTAATTTGAATAAAGTAAATGTATATACAGTATAGTCAACGGCGTAGCAGTACATTCGCTAATTTTATATCTTGTGTATGATGCAACCCCTTAAAATTAGAGAGGGATATATATATATATATATATATATATATATATATAATATATATATATATATGCACACACAGACCTGTGGAAGTTCAAGTAGCTCGTCATTCGGAAGCGTTTTGAACGACAACGAATGCTATGATGTTCGTTCGAATGTACCATTGAATAATGTCCAGACGAATTAATGTTGATGTGAAAGCAGCGTTACACGGGATTCAGTTCTCATCGTGAAAAAAAAAAAAACAAGTGAGGAAAATGAAGACGGTGTGAGATGTCATGGTATGACGCGATGTCAAGCAAATTGAAATTGTTTAGTGTCTGAGTTAGAAATTAACCGATGACAAGAAATCGAAAGACCAGGTTCAATTGAAAAGGACAGTCACTAGAAAATGAAGACTGAATAATTAAGAAATGACGAAGAAATTAGTCCAGAAATGAAGGAAGAATGATTGTAGGGAAAATTGGCTGACGATATATATATATATATATATATATATATATATATATATATATATATATATACACACACATGTAAGTACCTGCGTTTGTGGGGACTGAGGTTAGCAGCAAGTGGTAAAAGTGTACTTTTATGCTTGAACACACTCTTAACTGTGTTCAATAATGAAACGCTTTGGCCGCTAAGTGTTGTTCTCAATGTCCACTTTTATATTTACATACATTCTATCCCAGATACACATAGCATACCTTAAAACGCTTTTAATTATATACAAGGTAACGAAAAATGCCCTTGCCGCTTTTATTTTTATTTATTTATTTATTTTATTTTTTTTTTTTTCGAAGAATACGGTAAACATAACGTTCGTTCTCAAAGTTATCTCCATCGGCATCCAGAATCTTTTACGAACGTGCATCCAGCTGTTCCATGGCCCGGCGATAAAAATCTGGTGTCTTCAACGCAAAGAAGTCTGAGGGGTAATTGCCTTAAGTCTGTCTCATTTGCAAAGAATTTCACATGAAGGTGGTTGTCTCTGAAATGGGAGAGTTGGTAATCTGTTGTCGCAAGATCCGGAGAGCAATGGGCATGGCACAATATCTCCCAATCAGGTCGCTGTATGGTATTCTTGGCCATCCACGCCACATGAGGCCTAGCATATGCCATGGAGGGACAGTGCAACCTTGCCATTATTCAATGATCCTTCTGCTACAGTGCCTTCTGTACATGTTCCAACTGCTGCGAGTACAGACCTGTAGTAATAGTTTGGTCCGTTGGCAGTACTTGTCGACTGTTCACCAGATACAGAGCCTAATCTTGCGTAGGCACAGAGGGGGTCTTGTGTCGTGAATTACAGTGTTGCGTAGTGACAACCGATATCTGGCACGCTTGGGAGTGTCATACAGAACCCACTGGTGGAGCACTCTATCAAATATGAGTAGATTGCCTTGCCTAGAAAGCGACGAGAATCAGGTTGTAATTTGTTGTTACTTATTGGCTTCCGACAGTGAGTGAGGTCGCCACTTGGTCAGCTTGTACACCTTCCTTATGCGGTACAGGTGTCGTCTGACTGCTTTATCAGAAACCTAAAAGTTGTTCGGCAAGCTCATCACAGATTAATACATGTCCTCCTGTATGGCCGCATGCACGGCCTTATGCAGGACCTTTTTTTTTTTTGCGCGCGCGGCCATTGCGGTGTGCATCACAAGGGGTTAGATCTCACCGACTGAAACCTCTGGAACCAATACCTAACCGTAAGTTCGCTCACAGCATTATCTCCAAAGATTTGACGTATTCGGCGACTTCTTGCGGCTGCGGACATGCCTACCTTAAAGTCATAAAACGGACAAAGCCACGAGTTTCTTCAACACAGCCATATTTTCGGCTGTGTGAGCGCAACGAACTTGCTTTGGTCAAGAGCAATGCTCTCACCCTCACAGCTTTTCCGGCACACTTCATTGTCTGTCAGTGGCAATATCTTCCCCACACGACCTGAAAAAACGCCAAGGACTTTTTGGTTACCTTTGATATATATATATATATATATATATATATATATATATATATATATATATCTTCCTCTCTGTCGTATTTAATAAAAGATGTTTCAAAGAAATGTCCTTCCTAAATATACATTAGTACTCACACACACGCAACGTGATTCATGCACACTACTCAATGTACATACTATTATGTTGGTGCATAATTATCAGGCGTTTTTGTAGGCGAGTTATTTATTATTAAAAAATTCTGTTTTGTTTACTTTTTTTAATGAAAATATTTTATTTTCAAGTTATAAAGATCTGTGTCGATAATCATACGCGCTGGAATAATCATTTAAAAATGTCATTGTTGAAATGTTTCTATTTTCATAAATATTTAAAAAAAAAAAAAAAAAAACGCCCGATAATTATGCACCAACCCAATAATTACATTACACGACGTGATGCAGCCAATATTTTTATTCATTTTTGGTACCATTTACATATTTGCTTTCAAACCGGTTCTAAGTGTGATACTAAGTTATTTCGTGATTTTTTTTTTTTTTGCACGACGATATTATTTCAAACGTATTTCTATGTAGAAGAAAAAAAACAAACACCCCTTATCGTATTGCCAAATACACACACACACATATATATATATATATATATATATATATATATATATATATACATACATAAAAACATGTTATAAACCTGCACGTAAATCAATCATGTTTCAGCACTATAGGTATTTCTTCAGGCGATGATTGTTATGTGTAATTTAACTACATTTATGGAAGTGGATTTCTCAATATCACTGATATATATATATATATATATATATATATATATATATATATATATATATATATATCAATAGGACTTGATATGTTCGCCTATGATACAGTGGATACTCCTCCATTGTCTTATGAACAGGAGTAGATGTTTCTCCCTTGTCTTCTGCCTAGGATTAGGTTGCTGGTTCCTTCTAAAGTGTTTTCACTTTTCACTCCCAATAGCTCCTTCCATATTGGCATTATCGCCTTTCTTGGGGTGTACTGATTTAAAAAAAAAAAAAAAAGATAAAAAATAACATAAACATAAGAATTACCACGACATAGTGACTGCCAGTTTCACGGTTAAAACGATCATCAGATCAATCTTTAGCCTAATGAACATTTCAGTGTTTATTTCTGTTACACGATGTTTCCCCCCGTATTCGTAAGTGTGGATACAGATTTAGAAAATGATTTGCGGATACTGAAAACCAAGAAGAGAAAATAGAATGGGATGAATAAAGATGAAAACAAATCAAGTCGTTTCTTCCATCACTGAAGCAGCAATGCTTGCTTGTTCGCTTGTCAAAATAGAACGGTTTTGGGACATTCAAAGCCAGGCACGGAAGATCGGGAAGCCGTATAGCGTGCTCACCGCATATCTCTAATTTTCTCTCTCGCATTTTCTGATGACTCATAATTTTCTGTTGTTGATTATTGTAAGGGAATTTAAACCCGGTATTTTTACTGCCAATCACCCAAAATTTATCGAATTAAAACCGTCGCAGACTGGAGACGCGATCGACCAAGCGATCAATGTATATTGAAATTCATTGGTTTGGAAGTTTAATGTAAAAACACTTTCAGAATCACGGTTAAGATCTATCTACAGCTTTTATAAAATTGTAATCTTGTGCCCTTCCTTGACTCTGTTCACTTATGCAATTTTACCGTCTCTATCCCCTCGACGTTCGTCTTTGTGTTTCATGAATTATATATAAGTGTGTGTGCGTGTGACTTTCTTAGCCTGTCCGTCACACCCTAACCGATCAAACCAAAATTTCGTGAAGTACAAGCATAAGTGGCTAGAAATTACACTTGGTTTTACTAGGGTACTTAAAAACCGCCAAGTAGGGGTTTTATCAAAGGCATTTCACAAACAAATTGGCTTATTCAAATTTTATTGATTGCTTTCCGAAATTGAACGAAACTAGAAGTTTGTAGATATCGACAAAAATGTTAGCGATAACGTCAACACTACTAAATACTGTGACGATTTCAACACGCGTTAACATGTTGCATAAAATAATGTGTATGTATGTATATACGATATGAGTCCTTTTGTCATGCACTTGTCTTTTACAAGAGTCAGGTCATACCAAAAATGGAGCATCGCTGCCATATCTGGGCTGAAGCTGCCTAACTTCACTTTTCAGCCCAGACAGAGTTAAAAAATAGTCCATATGGCCTTGTGACCAATGACTTATTTGCAACCCTATAATTCATTTCTTGTAGATGAAACGTCGCATTGCATTTGTCGAACTACATTCCTTAGACCAGTTCAGACCATTACAGCTAAGACACGCCATGCTACGCACGCTTGGAAGAAACCCCCCCTCATTCAGTTCCTATTCCATTAGTATAGAAGCAGTTCTATAACGACAGCTTATTCTTAAGAACCGTTACTTCATGGAACATAATAACAAGAGGATTATATCTGAACACTATAAGCATAAGTTTGGCAAATCTGGAGCTCATTCAGTAAACCCCTAGTTTGAGATGCTCTTGAGACGTGGAAGACCAACATAAAATATAATCTTAGAGTATGTGCCTCAGAAAGGTTGGAAGCTTAGCGTTCCAAATATAACTCATATTCGAATCTCAGTATGGTCGATTTCTCAAGCAGGTATCTTTTCTTCTTTTTTTTCTTTTTTTTTTTTTTTTTTTCCTTTTTTTTTCCCTTTTTTTTTTTGCCTCTTTTTCATTTTTCCTTTTTTCGTTTTTCTGTTTTTTCGTTTTTTCTTTTTTTTCGTTTTTTCTTTTTTTTCGTTTTTTCTTTTTTTTCGTTTTTTCTTTTTTTTCGTTTTTTCTTTTTTTTCGTTTTTCTTTTTTTTCGTTTTTTCTTTTTTCTTACCAACCGACGCGGAGGACGATTCCATCATGCTTTGCCGTTGATAAATGATTTATCCCAATCCTGTCAATTGAAATAGACAAAACTTTTCGGATATCGTCGATGCTTGTGCAAGCACGAAACCTTAAGTTATTGAAATTGAGAGTTCTGACATATTAGACTTGTTTAGCTACTGATCACGCCATATTGAAAGCATTCTCACAGAGGCGCTCAGTATAGTTCCTGTGTAAACCGCAGATTAGCTGTGCAAACACTGGCGAAACACAAACTGATTGAAGTAGGCGCCTACGACTAACAGCCACTCTTTCAGATGAACATACATGGAAACAAGCAGCCAGCCACGATGTTATTTCTATATTTAGATAATACGCATTCGTTTGTCGATATGTCGTAGATAATACAAACGAACCTTTATAAAATAAAAAAAAAACTCATACGAATTTACTTAGACTTTCATCTTTTTAATTTCCAAGAATATTCAGATAACAAAGAAGTCAAAATATTAAACTTTGCTGATTGATATTTAATATTCGGATAACAGATGTAGACTTCGTAATTTTTAGAGGGTCAATAAAGCAGATCCCATATTAAAACGAAGTAAGCTTATATTAGCCAGTAAAAGTCCAAAAGATATCCGAGCATTAGTCTCTGACAACAAATCCATACAAGAATTAGTTTGGTATAGCCCTAAACCAGTGTCTGTCTATATTTCTGAGACGAGGTACACTTTTTACATTATTCAGACACATGGCACAGTGGATAAAAGCGTTAGTTAGATCCAGTGACCGGACCCAAAGAGTTGAGAGTTCAATACCTGGTTAAGGCGGTGGAGAACTTGGAGAGGCGAATTAACAGGAGATAACTGATAACTGACATCCATTAGACATGGCACGTGGAACTAGAACAGTCTACCCCAGTGAACGAAATAAAGGGTTCAGTTCGACATACCAACCACCTGAAAAAGGCCGGTGCGTACAACGGCCGAAACGTTGGACTAAATATAGCGACAAAGATGAGGACAATAGTCCGAATAATGTAAATAGCCCAAAACCAAATGGGCAAGGGAATATGTGTAGGGTGGGTTTGAAGTCTCGAAGTAATCTTCGACTTAAAAAGCAAACTACAAATCCAGTGCGATTTTTCATCTCGTTTCCTTGCATACTCTCCTGTACAGGCCCATTTGTATTTCTTCAACACCCACATAGCCAACCTGTAATTTATACAGCAACAATTCTTTGCACACCTTTGTTACTGTTCAAATAGGTGCCCCACCAGAATCAAATAGGGTTTTGAATTCAGTTTTCTTCCTATACCTCTTGTCAACCTCTGCTACAGAGTAGTCTGTTATTTAGCACATAGCTGGGTGTGGGGGAATAGATGAATTTATATCTTTCCCCAAGGGCATTTTCGAAAGTGAAGGTAACGACCTCGACAGAAATTTGAACTTCTCAAATTCACGTTCCGAAACTTCTACCTATTACATATCCTACACTTCCTATAAACTAAACTTGTAAACAATCGTTATTGGAAATTTTAGTATTGTATCTCGACTCGAACACCGATCTCCAGCATCTTTTCTATCCGTATCCCTCCAGCTCGTTGGCAATCATGGCTCTACACAATTTCCTGTCTTTTGAAGGTCTTAATAAATTTAGTTTGTTATCACTACTAAAGCTGTCTTCGTTTTGTCTGGTTGACACACGCCCGGACGTGCGAGAACCAGAAAAGACGAACACAAGCTATCTCGGCCCACTTCCATGATGTCCACCACTCTTTCTTTTTGTGACCGAATTATACGCTAGAGTCTGGTTCTTCTATGGTGAGAGCCGCACACAGGGTTAGATCTCCACTGCAATTAAAGGAGTGATTACTACTCCTCCTAGATCGCGTCCATCTTGGAATCAGGAGGTCCAAAACAAGTGGCCTCTCTCGAGCCACCAGTACGTCCATCCTACAGGATTTCCAACTTGCAACCGGAAAGCAACGACTCCGATCCCACAACAGGCTCTGGTCTTTCCGTCTATCGATGTTACGTATACGCGATTTCTTCCACAACTGGTATATCTCTCTCTGCTGGCTATAGAGAGCGAACAACCGGTATCGACCAGCGCATAACTGCCGTTCTGCCGTCAAACTGGGCTGGAGAAGATCCTAGCATTGACATACCTCTTCTCGGGTTTTTCCCGAACAGTTTCGAAACATATGGCCCGCGGTATGACAACGCTAACAGAACATGGTATTGCGTTGTGCTCGCTCACGTGGCTTGTTATTTTATCGGCTCCGGCACTCTTTCGCTATGTGGCTAATGCCATTGCATCTAAAGCACTTTCTGATATGAACTTCCGTGCTTTGCATTGGCTGGGCCGTCGCTGCCACAACAAAAAGCGTATGTCAGAAAGTGCTTAACATGCAATTGTTTAAACCTATCCTGTCATTCATTTAATCAAGCTCGCGAGGCAGGTTAGAATCTCTAAAAATAGTCGGAAAGAAATTACTCCGCTAAGTCTTGTTCTAGCGAAATACGTGTGAACCATGGCTAAAAGTGAAATATCCAACATTGATTTGAAAATGTAGGAAATGAAATGTTACTTTTAAGTACGATTTCAGCAAGTTTTATGTCAAAGAAACGTAAGTGTGAAGATAAAATTCTTAGATGATTCTTTCATTTTTTTTCTTTTTTTGTTGTTTTTATTGTATATTTTTCAGGCTTTTTTTTATCGCAACACCCCGATCGCCATTCTTCGATCGTGGACCGAAAATAACCTTCAACGAGATTTGAATTCTTATCCTCTTTGCGTTTCCGTAGCTACACCATACCGACTATGCTAAGAAGTTTCACTGTGCATGGATCATTCAAGTTGTATATTTTTTATCCTCCGAATACCACATGGCACTTTTTTTAATTACAATTTAAACTATTGCTATAAAATTATTCCTTTTATGACACATTTTTCAGGAAGTGATCATGGCTCGTCAAAAGTTTCCATTTTGTATTATTTTAAGGAAATCGGAAGCCCTTTACCATCTAACTTTGTTTTGGGGATTTTTTTCGGCCATCTATCAATTCCGAATAATGGAGGTTACTCACTTTCACCTTGCTTTTTTTTTTTTTGCTTTCACTACGCCCTGCGAGTGTCAAATTCTCTCTGCATACTTTCCTCCTTATGCGAAAAACTTTCAGCTATCTTAGATTTTTTACATTATTTGGACTATTGTCCTCATCTTTGTCGCTATATTTGTTACAACGTTTCGGCCGTTGTACGCTCCGGCCTTATTCAGATGGTTTGAATGTCGAACTTTATTTCGCTCACTGGGATAGACTGTTCTAGTTCCACGTGCCATGTTTAATCGACGTCAATTATCAGTTATCTCCTGTTAATTTTCCCTCTGAAAGTTCTCCAATGCCTTAATCGGGTATTGAACTCACACTCTTTGGGTCCTGTCACTGGATCTAACCAACACCTTTATCCACTGTGCCATGTGTCTGGAGCGTACAACGGCCGAAACGTTGTAACAAATATGGCGACAAAGATAAGGAAAATAGTCCGAATAATGTAAATAATGTACATAATACCTCATCTCAGAAATATAGACAGATATCTTAGATTTGTTTAGCGTTTTCGTTGTACCTCCTATTTTCCTGAAAACTTCCTCATTTGTCAGATACTTAGTCTCTATCATGTAGACAACATACTTTCATCCGTTTGAACGCCTTTCTTCTTCGTCTGAGAGGATACATGGCAGTAAATGCTGAACAATAAGGCAGTGTATATTACACAGTCTTTTTATTTTTATTTCATTGTCTTTTACGATTTTCGGTTCATTTCATTCATATTCGCCTGACAAGTTTTGAAAGAGACGCCTCGTTTACCGCTTGTCTCGCTTTGTGACTGAAATTTTTACTGTACGATGTAAGTCTACAATATTATATCCAATATCCAGAGAGAGAGAGAGAGAGAGAGAGAGAGAGAGAGAGAAAGAGAGAGAGATGTGTGTATGTGAATAAAGGTAAACTTATTTTAGCCGACGTGGTTCGTCCTCTGATCGACTTTATCAAGTTCAATGACATTTCCCTTGATAAAACCCCTCAGAGTGCAAAATGCGTCGGTTAGAATGAGTTCTCAGATTGTTATTTTACTGATAGGAAATTATATATATATATATATATATATATATATATATATACACATATGAGAGAGAAGGAATAGACGGAGTAAAATTCTAATGTTCGTACCATTTACTTTTTTAAAAAAGTGCTCAATACAAAGTAAAGCAATATATCATTATTTTTATTATTAGAGATTATAATAAAACCTGTTGAAATCGCTACGCAAAAGCTTACATGTTTCAATACTACGATTTTACTTCTCCAGGCAATGGTAAGTAACTGGAGATGAATTGATTTTTAAGAAAAATTTAAAACAAGTGTTACCTCTTTCTGAAACTTAAAGTGGGGGCATGAGGTAAGAATTAAAAATGGACTTGTGGCCAAGTCTTGATTAACCAATTAAATGTCAGATCTGCGTTGAATAGAAAAGTAAGAGGGTGGATGTGGGAGAGTTATTTTTTTCATGCCACAATAAACCGGAACATAGACAGGCCATCATTGACAAATGCGGAATAATATATATATAATAGAGAGAGAGAGAGGGGGGCGTCAGTTTACATTGATGACAGGGAAAGTATTGATCCAGTACTTAATTTCGGAAAGGTATCTTGAATTATTATGTCTTCGCATTTCCTTGGACCGCTTAAGTTTTAGTTTGAAAATTTATTTTAATATAACCACGTTGCATTTAATAGCCAATCGTGATAAATTTATTGTTTTAAATTCGTATTTTTCCAACTATCGCTATTCAGTCTTCAAGAAGCAGGGATCAGACATAAAGAATAAGCAGTACTTGAACTTGCATTTCTTGCATCTTTGGGATCCTCTCCTTTTCATGACAACACCGTTGCTGGTTTAAAAGCGAAATTTTGACCGCCAGGCGTTATTCAGATAAACCAGATAATAGCATTGTTTGTTTCTCCAATTGTGACTACGCCGCCATTTTGTTATTTACAGGATGTCCCCAGGTTACGATGACCTGTATTTATGAGAAGCCTGCATGACAATGGATGTGCACTTGCTTCGTACGCACAACTGAAATTCCCGAAATTATATCGTACAACAGCCACTTTGTAATGTTATCCTATAAATAACCTTTTGTCAGTTTTATGTGTGTGTGTTGTGTGCATGGATGTTTTAAAGCTTAGAGAGAGCTTCAGTTGACACGACCACGAAACGGGAGCTGGTATGTATTGATAAAAATACCCGGAAGTTGTCACATGTTCATCCAGCAATGCCCACTGTCCCAAAAATGGAACAGTAGGCATTAATGGATTATAGGTAGAAACATAATTTATATGCTGTAGTGCTTAAGTACGAGTGGGATCATGGCTCTCCACGACTTTCTGCTCTTGTTGCTCTAAACAACTTGACTTTTTACAATTAGTATTATCTTTGACATTCATTCACACCAAATGCATAGCATAAGCAAGTCGTCTTTTCTCCACTGCTTTCGAGCGTAGAGCTCTGTGTGTGTGTTAATTATTCCAGGCCGTATTTCTTCGTAATGTGTCCCGGAATTTTCAACTTAAATTTAAGTGGCTTTACCGAAATATTTTTAAATTATAATTAATACTGGATTTTTATTTTTTTATAATTCATACCGGATATTATGATGGACGTTATGATGGGTTAATTTTATTGCATTAAACTTTGCCATTTGAATGAAAAATAATGGGGGGGGTGATATTGCATAAAAATGATGTATTTCACCCTCTTCTTTATGCAGTAAATGCTTTTACATTTTGTTTTTTATTTGGAAATGCCATAAGTGATTAGCTTTTTAGAGTGTTGCGGCGCTAAGCAGGTTGACTGTTAACCCCGCAAACGGAAAAATAATATAAGATAATACGATCGAAGCAAGGACAACAAAAACGAGGATGTCAAAGTTTAAGCCAAATTTTATTAAATAAATCTGGCACGAATATATACAGCTAATCGTTTGTAGTAGTTCGGTCGTGTAGTCTTGGAGGAGCGTTGTCAGGTTTCAAGGCGACAGCTTGGAGGTAGGCCGAATGGAAACAGGGATGTCCGAGGTCCAGTCGATCCCTGGATGTCTGTACTTGAGTAAAGGGTGCGTCGGCGCTTGCAGAGAGAGAGGATCGACGCGACAGTGCTGTGGTGTAGTCAGTTCGTCCTTGGGTGGAGGTCGCGCAGGATCGCAGCTTGGTAGTCCTAATAAAAGGACGCGGCTAGGTTAGTCCTGAAAAGGACTATTGCATATTATGTAATCGAGGGCAGACTACTGCATATCATGTAACCGAGGATAGGCTAGTGCATATCATGTAACCGAGTGTAGGCTAGTGCATATCATGTAGCCGAGGATAGGCTAGTGCATATCATGTAACCGAGGATAGGCTAGTGCATATCATGTAGCCGAGGATAGACTAGTGCATATCATGTAACCGAGGATAGGCTAGTGCATATCATGTAGCCGAGGATAGACTAGTGCATATCATGTAGCCGAGGATAGGCTGCTGCTGATATCTGCTGGCCTTGGCTGCTGCTGATGAGGAGGCCGGACTGCTCTGCTGGCTCTAGCTGCTGCTGCTGCTGATGATGAGGAGGCCGGACTGCTCTGCTGGCTCTAGCTGCTGCTGCTGCTCCTTTTGGGCGTATTCCAGCTTATGAGGAGGAAGTCGTCGTGGGTGGGAAAAGGTAGGCTGTCCACTGGTCTTTATATGGTGCTGTGTTTGGTGTCTTGCCGGACCGGTACCTGCGAGTGGTTGAATGAGGTCCGAGTATCTGTTTAGGATCTCGATGTACTCTCGTCCGTGGCAAGTTGTCACACTGATCCCAGTGGTGTTGTGTCGAGAGAGGGTGCCTTTAACAGCAATGTTCGTGGTATTGTCTGATAAAGTTCTCGTATTCATGTGCACGGCTAGATCATAATGGGCCAGGAAATCTGCACCGAGTATTGGCGTTTTTACGTCTGCCTGGGTGAAAGTCCATGTAAAATCGCGCCGCATACCGATGTTCAGAGTCAGTGTCTTGGCTCCATATGTCTCGATCGTCGAGCCATTTGCTGCCTGAGTTTATACGGGGTCGCCTTTCGGTCTTGCTGTTCTTTGGGGGGTATCACACTGATAGCTGCTCCTGTGTCCACTAGAAACTTTATGTTGTTCCGTCGGTCCCATACGTAGAAGAGGCGGCTTCGTATGTTTTTGCCGGGGGTTCTGCCGCTCCTACCCGCCGGCTGTTTAGTTTTCCGACTTGGTTTTGGAGCTGTATTTGCAGGGTGCCGAGCAATTCTTTTGCCCTGGTGCCGAATCTGTGATGGTACCAGCATAATTCCGGTCGACTCGTCGACCCCTGCTGGTACTCCGTGCTCTCCGTCGCCAACCGCCGGTCGCCGGCATCGGGCCTCTCGATGTGCGGGAAAGTAGCATTCGTATATCCTGCAGCTGATGCTGCAGGTCAGCTACCGCCTTTTCCAGGTCCGTTTCTTTGGCTGATGTGTCGTCTGGGCGTTGCACGGCACACACTCCTTGGTCCAGTTTAGTTGCGATGCGGTCAGCGGAGTTTGCTAACTGGTCCAGTGGAGTGTTATCAGCGATTGCGCCAATATCTGCGTTATGGTAGTGGGTAACTTGTCCATCCACAGTTCGCGCAAGATTGATTCGGCCATGGAATGTTTCCCCAGTCGGCTCCTCATGAAGCGTAGAAGCTGTGAGGGTGTTCTGTCGCCCCTGGTGACGTGGGTAAAAAGTTCCCGAGCAGTTCCTCGTCCGAACGGCCGGTTCGTTTCAGAATAGCCTCCTTGAGGCGAGTATATGGCTCCTGCTCGGGTACGTGTTCCAAGATGTCGGCTACTTCGTCGACAACTGAAGGTGGCAAAACTTGTACCACGTTGACGAATTTTGCTTGTTGTGATGTGATTTTCCGTACCGAGAAAATGGCTTCCAGCTGTAAAAACCAGTTCTTGGTGTTCTGCTCGTTGTACGGAGGGAGGTTTGTGAGTGGCATTGCCACATTTATGAGAGTGTTCTTTTCCCACTCGTCAGTTGCCATCTTGCTCGATCGTAAATATCGGGGTCACCACTTGTTGCAGCGCTAAGCAGGTTGACTGTTAACCCCGCAAACGGAAAAATAATATAAGATAATACGATCGAAGCAAGGACAACAAAAACGAGGATGTAAAAGTTTAAGCCAAATTTTATTAAATAAATCTGGCACGAATATATACAGCTAATCGTTTGTAGTCAGTTCGTCCTTGGGTGGAGTGTCGCGCAGGATCGCAGCTTGGTAGTCCTAATAAAAGGACGCGGCTAGGTTAGTCCTGAAAAGGACTATTGCATATTATGTAATCGAGGGCAGACTACTGCATATCATGTAACCGAGGATAGGCTAGTGCATATCATGTAACCGAGTGTAGGCTAGTGCATATCATGTAGCCGAGGATAGGCTAGTGCATATCATGTAACCGAGGATAGGCTAGTGCATATCATGTAGCCGAGGATAGACTAGTGCATATCATGTAGCCGAGGATAGGCTGCTGCTGATATCTGCTGGCCTTGGCTGCTGCTGATGAGGAGGCCGGACTGCTCTGCTGGCTCTAGCTGCTGCTGCTGATGATGATGAGGAGGCCGGACTGCTCTGCTGGCTCTAGCTGCTGCTGCTGCTGATGATGAGGAGGCCGGACTGCTCTGCTGGCTCTAGCTGCTGCTGCTGCTGATGATGAGGAGGCCGGACTGCTCTGCTGGCTCTAGCTGCTGCTGATGTCTGCTGGCCTTGGCTGCTGCTGCTTCGTGTGGTCAGCGTAGGTGAGAGGGGGGAGCTCGTCGCTCAACCCCGAGGCCAAAAATCAGCCGAGAAGAAGGTATTTACTTGATTCCCACTAAATCAAGATATGACACAAGGTCGATTAACGTGGGAGACCCGAGTTCCCCCAGCCACCGGGAGGCCACTGGTCAAAATATTGGTCAGAGCTTGTCCAAGCTGGTCAGAGCCTAGTCAAAGCTGGTCATAACTTGTCCTAACAGGTCCAGGCCGAAGCCAGTCCAAGCTAGTCAAAGCTTGATCGAATCTCAGTCTTCCGCCAAGAAACGATCCATTAATTGTCAAAACCCCCAGCCGAAGCCGGAAGAAGGTATTTACTTGATTCCCACTAAATCAAGATATGACACAAGGTCGATTAACGTGGGAGACCCGAGTGTTTCCACTCATAGGCCACTGGTCAAAATATTGGTCAGAGCTTGTCCAAGCTGGTCAGAGCCTAGTCAAAGCTGGTCATAACTTGTCCTAACAGGTCCAGGCCGAAGCCAGTCCAAGCTAGTCAAAGCTTGATCGAATCTCAGTCTTCCGCCAAGAAACGATCCATTACTTGTCAAAACCCCCAGCCGAAGCCGGAAAGAAGGTATTTACTTGATTCCCACTAAATCAAGATATGACACAAGGTCGATTAACGTGGAGACCCGAGTGTTCCACCATAGGCCACTGGTCAAAATATTGGTCAGAGCTTGTCCACTGGCTGGTCAGAGCCTAGTCAAAGCTGGTCATAACTTGTCCTAACAGGTCCAGGCCGAAGCCAGTCCAAGCTAGTCAAAGCTTGATCGAATCTCAGTCTTCCGCCAAGAAACGATCCATTACTTGTCAAAACCCCAGCCGAAGCCGGAAAGAAGGTATTTACTTGATTCCCACTAAATCAAGATATGACACAAGGTCGATTAACGTGGGAGACCCGAGTGTTTCCACTCATAGGCCACTGGTCAAAATATTGGTCAGAGCTTGTCCAAGCTGGTCAGAGCCTAGTCAAAGCTGGTCATAACTTGTCCTAACAGGTCCAGGCCGAAGCCAGTCCAAGCTAGTCAAAGCTTGATCGAATCTCAGTCTTCCGCCAAGAAACGATCCATTACTTGTCAAAACCCCCAGCCGAAGCCGGAAAGAAGGTATTTACTTGATTCCCACTAAATCAAGATATGACACAAGGTCGATTAACGTGGGGAGACCCGAGTGTTTCCACTCATAGGCCACTGGTCAAAATATTGGTCAGAGCTTGTCCAAGCTGGTCAGAGCCTAGTCAAAGCTGGTCATAACTTGTCCTAACAGGTCCAGGCCGAAGCCAGTCCAAGCTTGTCCAGTCAAAGCTTGATCGAATCTCAGTCTTCCGCCAAGAAACGATCCATTACTTGTCAAAACCCCCAGCCGAAGCCGGAAAGAAGGTATTTACTTGATTCCCACTAAATCAAGATATGACACAAGGTCGATTAACGTGGGAGACCCGAGTGTTTCCACTCATAGGCCACTGGTCAAAATATTGGTCATAGCTTGTCCAAGCTGGTCAGAGCCTAGTCAAAGCTGGTCATAACTTGTCCTAACAGGTCCAGGCCGAAGCCAGTCCAAGCTTGATCGAATCTCAGTCTTCCGCCAAGAAACGATCCATTAATTGTCAAAACCCCCAGCCGAAGCCGGAAAGAATAATTTGATGGAAAAAAGATATGACGGTCGTTAACGTATAGACCCGAGGCTGAGGACGGTCAAAATATTGGTCAGCCAAGCTGGTCAGCGATATATTTGGGGTCCAGGCCGAAGCCAGATGAATGAAAATTACTTCCGCCAAGAAACGATCCATTACTTTTTGGCTGTACACATGGATTCCATTCGGACACCATGTGTATATAAAGTAGTTTCTGGTAATTGTTTTTGGTTAGGAAAGTTAGTATATGTAAATGTTTCGTTTTTTCTTAGTTTGTGGAGACGTTGACTGAAAACCTGAGTGTTTCCACGCTTAGTCACCGGAAGTTAACGGCATTCGTTATGTTTTCCGCGGTGACGCTTTTAGATGTTTGAGTAGCCGGCAGTAACTTCCGGCCGGGTGCGATAAGAGCGCAGCATAAACATGCACAACTCCAGAAACGGTCAAAACAGGCTTTCTACCTCCTCGTCACTTGAGGATGAAATGTATTTTGCATGATTAGTAATCAGTTACTATATATTGGTAAGATGATATTGTAGGGGTCGTATTTTTTTTTAACACGATAAGTTGAAGGCATTCATTCGAAATATTAATTAAAAAAGAAAAGGGAATTATAATATTCGACGTCTTTAGATTTCCTGCTTATTTTTTTTTTTTTTTTTTGAATGAAAATTACTTTTTTTGTTTTGCTTGTTTTTAAATGTTCGTTTTTTCTTAGTTTGGTTCGGGTTTGTTTGTTTTTGTTTCTTTTTTTTTTGTTTGTTTCGTCTTTTTTTGGTTTGGTTTTTTTTTTTTGTTTTCGGTTTGTTTGTCTTTTGTTTCTTTTTTTTTTTTTGTTTGTTTTTTGTCTTTTTGTTTTTTTCTTTTGTTTGTTTTTTTTTGTCTTTTTTCTTTCTTTTTTGGTTTGTTTGTCTTTTGTTTCTTTTTTTTTTTTTTGGTTTGTTTGTCTTTTGTTTCTTTTTTTTTTTGGTTTGTTTGTCTTTTGTTTCTTTTCTTTTTTGGTTTGTTTGTCTTTTGTTTCTTTCTTTTTTGGTTTGTTTGTCTTTTGTTTCTTTTCTTTTTTTTGGTTTGTTTGTCTTTTGTTTCTTTCTTTTTTGGTTTGTTTGTCTTTTGTTTCTTTTTTTTTTGGTTTGTTTGTCTTTTGTTTCTTTTCTTTTTTGGTTTGTTTGTCTTTTGTTTCTTTTTTTTTTGGTTTGTTTGTCTTTTGTTTCTTTTTTTTTTGGTTTGTTTGTCTTTTGTTTCTTTCTTTTTTGGTTTGTTTGTCTTTTGTTTCTTTTTTTTGGTTTGTTTGTCTTTTGTTTCTTTTTTTTTTGGTTTGTTTGTCTTTTGTTTTTTTTTTTTTTTTTTTGTTTTTTTTTTTTTCTTTTTTTTTTGTTTGTCTTTTGTTTCTTTTTTTTTTGGTTTGTTTGTCTTTTGTTTGTCTTTTTTTTTGTTTGTTTTTTGTTTTTTTCTTTTTGGTTTTTTTCTTTTTTGTTTTTTTTGGTTTGTTTTGTCTTTCTTTTCTTTTTTTGTTTTTCTTTTTTGTTTGTCTTTTGTTTCTTTTTCTTTTTTTGGTTTGTTTGTCTTTTGTTTCTTTTCTTTTTTTGGTTTTGTTTGTCTTTTGTTTCTTTTTTTTTTGGTTTGTTTGTCTTTTGTTTCTTTTCTTTTTTTTTCTTTGTTTGTCTTTTGTTTCTTTCTTTTTTTTTTTTTTGTTTGTCTTTTGTTTCTTTTCTTTTTTTTTTGGTTTTTGTTTCTTTTCTTTTTTTGTTTTGTTTCTTTTTGTTTGTTTTCTTTTTGGTTTGTTTTTGTTTGTTTTTTTCTTTTTTGGTTTGTTTGTCTTTTGTTTTTTTTTTTTTTGTTTGTTTGTCTTTTGTCTTTTTTTTTTGGTTTGTTTTGTCTTTTGTTTCTTTTTTTTTTTTGGTTTGTTTGTCTTTTTTCTTTCTTTTTTTTTTTTTTTTTGTTTGTTTGTCTTTTTTTTTTTTTTTTTTTTTGTTTTGTTTGTCTTTTTCTTTCTTTTTTTGGTTTTTTGTTTTTTGTTTTTTTTTTTTTTTGTTTTTTTTTTTGGTTTGTTTGTCTTTTGTTTTTTTTGGTTTGTTTGTTTTTTTTCTTTTTTTTGGTTTTTTTCTTTTGTTTCTTTTTTTTTTTTTTTTTTTCTTTTTTTGTCTTTTGTTTTCTTTTTTTTTGGTTTTTTTGTTTTTTTTTCTTTCTTTTTTTTTGTTTGTCTTTTGTTTCTTTTTTTGGTTTGTTTGTCTTTTGTTTCTTTTTTTTGGTTTGTTTGTCTTTTGTTTCTTTCTTTTTTGGTTTGTTTGTCTTTTGTTTCTTTTCTTTTTGGTTTGTTTGTCTTTTGTTTCTTTTCTTTTTGGTTTGTTTGTCTTTTGTTTCTTTTTTTTGGTTTGTTTGTCTTTTGTTTCTTTTGGGGGGTATTATTTAGTTCTTTTTTGTTACATTTTTGGTTTCGTCTGTTTGTTTGTTTTGCAGTTTTTCGCCAGTTTTTTTTTTTTTTCGTTTTCTAGTTTTTTACGCCAAATACAAGGCAAAATTTCAACTCGGGTTTCTGATTGTGATTCTTGTGAAGGAAAGTGGGCGAACAAAAAGTGAATGTTAAGATCTGTAGGATAGATAAGAGTTGACCCTAACCTTCAAAAGGTCAAGATTGTAATGGTTAAAGAATCATCAACCCATGAGTCTGTTCAACAAAGAAAGGTTTATGGAGAAGAATCTCTATGGAACTTGTTCCTTACCAAAGGAACACGGAGGAAATGGGACGATTTGAATTTGTGAAAATGGCATGACGTGTTGTAATTGTAAAGGTCTGAGCTACGGTGGGGTGACTCTTTAAACATGAATAGCGACACACTGTCAGCTGCGAAAGAAAATGAAAAAAAAATGTTCTCCACTTGGTTATTATACACTTCGCTAACCTTCTTGGACATTTGGAAAGGTTTCTTTCGTCCGAAATAGTCGTGTTATATTTTGTCTTTAGTTGTAAGTGCGCCATTTGGCTTGCCTCCAATATTTAAATTCCATACAGACTTGTATTGGCGCTTCCTCCAAATTGCTAAGCCGTCAGAAGATCCATGCATTATTTGGGCATGTTCCGAATAAAACTAACGAATATCTGTCTATATATCTGAGAGGAGGTATTATGATTTATTTACATACTTACATTATTCGGGCTGTTATCCGCATCTTCATTGCCATATTCACAACGTTACGGCGTTTTACGCTCCGGCCTTCTTCAGGTGATTGGATCTTCGAACAGAACACTTTATTTCGTCCACTGGTGTAGATTGTTCTAGTTCCACATTCCATGCCTCTTCCGAATCTCTCAGTTATTTCCCTTTAATTCAACCCTCCAAATTTTTTGGTTCATCACTGCTGTAGTCTGGTATTGATCTCACAACCCTTTGGGTCTAGTCACCGGATCTAAGCAACGCCTTCATCCTCTGGGCTATATGATCTCGAACAAAGCATGGGTTCAAGACATCCGTATACCGTAAGCCTACATTCTATTATTTATATTAGTTGGACTGTTATCTTCATCTACACAGCCACATTCACAACGTTTCGGCCGTTGTAAGCTCCGACCTTCTTCAGGTGATTGGAATTTCGAACCGGAGGAAGCATAGCACGTGGAACTAGAACAATCTACCCCGGTGGACGAAATAAAGAGTTCGGTTCGAAATCTCAATCACCTGAAGAAGTCCGGATCGTACAACGGCCGAAACGTTGGGAATATAGCAATGAAGAGGACATTAACAGTCGGAATAATGTAAATAAAACTAATTCTTTGTTATATGTTGGCCAGTTAATTATAATCTTGCAATGGTCGAGTATCGAAATTGAAAGTTTAAATTTTTTGATGAATATTTTCGCTTGACATTTTCTGCAATGATGCCTAAACATTTGCAAATTTAAGCGCGGTACCAATTCGGCGGTAAGGTCTCATCATTTTACAGTTGAAATGGCAAGATGTAAACGTAACTTCTATAGTAGCAGTTCCATCTCTCACACTTCTTGCTTACCAATGAACTTTGATCTTCAAAGATTTAAATGTCGTGTCAATAGTTATCATGTCTTCATTCCTGTTCTTTTTATCCTCTTTAAAAGGATCTTGCCACAATCCGTATCCCCTTTTCTCTTCATGACTTTATTGCTTTGCTTGGACTGAAATGCTTAACGTCATATGTTGCTTCTCGTTTAAGAAAATTCCTGGGTGCACAATTAAAATGAACGAGTAAAATTGCTTCTGGGTCTCTTAGCTGTATGCGTAGGAGTGATACATAGATACAAAAAAAAGCAGCAATAGACAGATAAAAAAAATCAAATAGACACTGTAATGACATGTAAAGGTATGTATGTAATCATTTGAGCATGAAGTCCTCGGTATAATAATAAACTATTTCCGGTAGCAAGGCCTCTGATCGGAGTGAGGGGTTGAGGAGCGTGGAACCACCCCTTAACTCCTGCTGTTCCCAGATATACCTTAACTCTAGGTGGTAGCATCTGTTAGGGCCCCAACTATGGTCAAATAGTTAACTACCAAACTGGGGTCAAAACACTATGAAAGTATAAAGTATTAAACTACTCATAAAAAATTGATATGCAGCTAAACAAATTTGTTTTTTGGAGGAGACACACACTATATAAACTTGAATAGTCATGAAGCGGACAAATTTCGCGAGTGTCAGTTGTGAGCACTATTACTACACATCACAAGATACCTTAAAATATATGTAATATTAGTTGTAAAAAATAATTAATATAGAGACTGTGGTTTGTAAGAATAGTTTGCTTGCAAGGAGTACATACACTGACGAATATATATAGTGTGCCGGAATTATATCCCACATCACGATCCGACATTCCCCGCTGTAGATGTGTACATAAGTTGTTTTGGTTTCTTTTTTTTTTTTCGTTTTTGTTTCTTTTTTTTTTTTTTTCGTTCGTTTGTTTTTTTTTTTTTTTTTTTTGTTTTCGTTTTTTGTTTGTTTTTTTTTTTTTTTTCGTTTTTGTTTGTTTTTTTTTTGTTTTCGTTTTTGTTTTTTTTTTCTGTTTTCGTTTTTGTTTGTTTTTTTTTTGTTTTCGTTTTTGGTTGTTTTTTTTTTTGTTTTCGTTTTTGGTTTTTGTGCTTTGTTTTTTGACACGGGCGAATAAATACGCCCAAAACAACTCTCAAAAACCGGCTATGACTTGTTTATATATAGATTTGATTAGTTTGTTTATGCCTTTCTTAGCTTGAAATGAGTCCAATTATCAACTCCTATGTCCGTTAGAGGTGTTAATCTCCGCTCAGGTACTTAAAGGTGCCTCAGTTTGTTAGTTACTATATTAAAAACAAATTAGAAAAAAAAATTGCTAGAAAATTATTTTTTCCCCAAAATAACTGGCGGGAAAGTGGGTTAGGTAAAACCTATATTTATTAATAATAAATTAGCAAGCTTACTACAAATCATGCACCAATATTATTAAAAAAAATTTTCTTTATATGTAACAATATGTCTATTTTCTATTATATGGTGAACCACACAGCATTATCAGAAAATAATAGGCGGTAACTATTGCAAATTTATAACCAAAAATATTTACAATTCAGTAAATCAATAGATTACGGAGAAAATTTTCTAAAATTTATAATTTTACTGAGTAGTTACAAATTTATATACAGTAGGCGCTCACGTTAATTCACTTACTTTTTAACGCTTAACTCCCCCCACCCCATATAACAACATTAGATAACTATCAATATGTCAACTAGCTGTCAAATCAGAACGCCTTAAATAAGCAGTTACTGTCAGGTTGAAAAATCTATTTTTTTATACTTTTATACGTAAAGTAAATAATAATCGTTTCAAATCAGATTAATTATACTTTAAATCCGCTAATATTTCTCAAATAAAGTTTCAGAAAAGTATATTTTCTTTTTTGGAAGACTGCGATGAAAGACTATTAAAAAGCAAAGAAACTCCTTCCAGTCAATTTAAATTAGTTTTTGAAATACAGCAAAGTATTTTGCTTATTTTGAATATTAAATTAAATCTATTAGCTTGAAACTAAAATAAAAGCTTCGAGAAATATTTTCTTATTCTTTAAAAATTCATTTAAACCTTAGGTGTCACGATTATTTTTTTATTTATTTTTTTATTTTTTTTTTTTTAGTCAAAATATTGATTTCAGTTGGTTAAGTCAGGCTCACGGCTACATCAGTAGAGCCCTCCGAGAAAGAAGCGCTTTCCGATGACAATTTACTTTTTCTTGAACTATGGTAGACGCCTTCTAGTTTATTCGCTTCGTCTGGCACTAACCGCGATATGTGGCTCACGAAACTCGCGACGCTAGAATTGAATGGCAAAACATGATTGTCAGACATGATATCACGGTAGTTATCATAATGCTAAGACTGGCACAACGCCATATTAGCGTTCTCAACTAGTGAGGATTTTGGTAAACACTGCATTATGGTAAACAGCTTCTTTTGACTAGAGTATAGGCGAACCTGATGAAGCTATTCGGTGAAACTAATGTAAAAGATGTAAAAGATGTTATCGCTTCTACGAAGAATATGAGTTATATTTGAATATTTTTAAAATTAATTCATCTCAGTCTTGTCATTTTCAGTGAACTTTTTTAAAATGTAAAAAGAAACTGAAGCTATTGTTTCTTTGTTGGGTAGAGAAAGAAGCTCCGAACAATTTCCGGTATAAGATTAAAAAATAAATAAATAAATGGTGGGGACTTTGTACTTTGTGTTGCAAAAAAAAAAAATTGTCATTCCTTGATGTTTAGATTCTACTCATTATGAAAGATTCGATTAAAAATATCTGATGTGTATTAATTTTCAAACAAGAGGCAACATAAGCATACAAAATAATTTCCTTTCCCCAAAGACGAATCTCTGGGATTTTTTTTTCTTATCCTCGTTTTCTCTTTTTTTTTCTCTCTCTCTCTCTAGAGTCTCTCTTTTTCCTTTTTTTTCTAGCGTCTCTTTTGTTTTTTCTAGCGTCTCTTTCTCTCACTTTCTCTCACACTTCTCTCTCTTTCTCTTCTCTCCCTCACTTCTCTCTCTTTCTCTTCTCTCTCTTTCTCTTCTCTCTCTTTCTCTTCTCTCTCTTTCTCTTCTCTCTCTTTCTCTTCTCTCTCTTTCTCTTCTCTTCTCTCCTCTTCTCTCTCTTTCTCTTCTCTCTCTTTCTCTTCTCTCTCTTTCTCTTCTCTCTCTCTTCTCTCTTTCTCTTCCTCTTCTCTCTCTTTCTCCTCTCTCTCTTCTCTTTCTCCTCTCTCCTTCGCTCTCTCTCCTATTCTCTTTCTCTCCTTCTCCTATTCTCTTTCTCTCCTTCTCTACTCTCTCTTTCTGTTCTCTCTCTCACCTCTCCTTGCCTCTTCTCTTTCCTCTCCTTCCCTCTTTCCTCTCCTTCCCTCTTCTCTTTCCTCTCCTTCCCTCTTCTCTTTCCTCTCCTTCCCTCTTCTCTTTCCTCTCCTTCTCTCTTCTCTTTCCTCTCCTTCTCTCTCTTTCTTCTCTCAGAATAAGCCCTTTGCAAGTGTAGCGATATTTAAAATTCAAATTGTAGGTGAAAGATGGTAAAGTTGGAAATGTTATAATAATTGATCACGCAAACTAATTTAGAAAGCTTTATTTATCTTGAAGTTCATTTAATCACAACTGGATTGATAATGATTGTGCTTTTTTCTTCTTTTGTTTTCTTTTTTTAAGTGTCCTCAAGGGATGCCATTTTTCTCACTTATTACTGAAGGAAGGAGGACTCGAAACAATTTTGCAGCTAGCGATTAATTCTAACCTTCCTCTATTTAATAATATAGCTGTTCAAATATTACACAATGATTTAAGATATAAAATTATAAATTGCGGTGAAAAAGCATATTTCACATTACAAAGGACTAATTGTATTTTCTCAGAGGGTGTGAATGTCAGATTAGAATAAGATTTCCAGAAATGGGCGGTATTTACGGTAAAGATACAATACCTTGCTTTTGTTGAAAAGGGAACCTTAATAAATACATTGAACAATCGAAGCGATAAGAACAGATGAGATTATATATATTCATAGATTTTCTTTAATTAATTTAGATATAACAGGCTATCAATTTTTTGTAAATAGTTCCGGTTTCTTTCCAAATAGAATTAATGAAAATTGAATTGTCGAATCGTTAAGACTATGGAAACGAACCTTTGATTAGTTCTATCAACGAGAGTGTATCAATAAATATCAGTAAATTGTGTAAATACCTTATTTATTGAAATGAAGACTTCCTAGAAGAAAGATTTAGTACTGAGAAAATGATCATTCAAATTAGAGATTCGAAAACATTGTTCAAATTATCATGCGTTCATTTCTAAGGTAATTTATTTTTTTTAAATCATTTCACGCCAAGCAAGGCAATAAAGCCACTAAGATGTAAGTGGTTACTGAAAGAATAAGAGAAACATTAAGGACAGATAACCTGAATTAATCAATAAATGATTAATATTGCACACACACACACACACACACACATATATATATATATATATATATATATATATATAATATTTCTGGAAAATCAAGAAGACGTAAGAGTTTCACAATTTGTAAGTGCGAGAGAAGTAACTGTTAGGGTTCAATCTAGCTATTTCATCTGTAAAATGCTGAGACCTAACCACCAATTTAAGCATACAATTTTGTGAAGGTCAGTACTGATTTGAGAAGAGATTATCTTTTTCTTCTTTCGTTTTTTGTTTCCGAGAGGGAAGAAATGGGAGGTGATACTAGCCAGTGTTTCGGGCGATAACGAATAGTTATCACTAGAATTTGATCTTCGCTTAGGGATTCTATACAAGATATCGCCAGAGCCCGGACCGATGATTAAAAATGTATTGCTCTTGCTTGAATTTGCAACAACGAACGCGTAAAAAAGGAGGCTGTATTTTTCAACAAAATACAGTCAGCTTTTGACGAGTGAGATATTATACCGTTTCGCAATTATTTTATTCCTCTTCCTCCTTTCTTTCTCTCTTCCTCCTTTCTCTCTCTCTCTCTCTCTCTCTTCCTCCTTTCTCCCTCCTTTCTCTCTCTCTCCCTCCTTTCTCTCTCTCTCCCTCCTTTCTCTCTCTCTCCCTCCTTTCTCTCTCTCTCTTCCTCCTTTCTCTCTCTCTCTCTTCCTCCCTCTCTCTTCCTCCCTCTCTCTTCCTCCCTCTCTCTTCCTCCCTCTCTCTTTCTCCCTCTCTCTTTCTCCCTCTCTCTTTCTCTCTCTCTCTCTCTCTCTCTCTCCTCTCTCTCTCTTCATCTCTTTCCTCTCTATCTCTCTTCATCTCTCTTCCTCTCTATCTCTCTTCCTCTCTCTCTCTCTTCATCTCTCTCTCTCTCTCTTTTTCTCCCTTTCTCTTTTTCTCTCTTCTCTCGCTTCTATATACGAAAACGTACGACTGGCCGTGAACGAAAAAATATTAACATGATGAACTTACCTTACGTATTTGCAGTAAAGATTTCGATACTGGAGAAAATTGTTTTGCCTACTATTAAAAAAAAAAAAGAAATTGCTGTACGTTGGCAAAATATTCCTTCATTCAAAAAAACTAAATTCCAGACTAATCCTAACTCTTTCTCGGATCTTTCCAACACACAATTATTAAAAAAATAATTCCATCCAGCCACTCAACTTTTATTCAAGACCCAAGGCTAGAGAATTGTCGAGAGAAGTCAATTAATCTATCCGGAAAAAAATGTTAAAGCGCAGAAAATAATTAGAAATTCCTAGCGGAAAAATAGGGAAGACATCTTGAATTCGTGTTGGGGAACATATAATAATGCATGATAAAATAACGTTTCTCAATACAAAAAAGTTATTTAGGCGAATAATTCGACTTCCGTCTGAGATATATTCCATATTCACTGTGTACAAATGTTCCTTTAGAAAAGGCACTGGTGGCTTGTAGACAAACCAATGAGCCTATTTTACAAGGAAGTAGACATAAGAGTAAAGAAGGAAGGAAGGATATGCTGAGACACCAGGAATTCGGAGAGGCTGTGTCGAAAATCTTCTCGCAGAGGAAGTAGATTCTTATAACAGAAATCTAGTTCTACAGATGGATGCTAAGAATACCATGGACTGAACATGTGAGCAATGAGTAAGTTATAGTGAAAATGCGAACAAAAGTAAACTTGGATATAATATCGGGAAAAGTTTAAATTTCTAGGGCACATAAAGAAAAAGGACTTAGAAAATATGACACTCATATTGAAGGTTAGAGGACTAGAGAAAAGCAGCGTATAACATTCCTAATGAATGTTTGGCAGAACAGGGATCAGAAGATATAGTAAATTCTGTTTGTTTGTTGTTTTCTAGGAACTACAAAGGACAGTAAGTCATGGAGTTATTTACTTCATGGAGGGATAAAGTACAAAGATTTCGTGTCAAAAAGGAATTGGTCAAATTTTGCATAACAAGTAAAAAAATGTTTATACAATAATATTAAAGAAGTTTATATTGTAATAAATTGAGTTGTAGTGGAGGAAATTGTGTAAAATGTTTGTTGAGGAACTCATTTCTTTTTTTTTTTTTTTTTTCTTTTTTTTTCTTTTTTTTTCTTTTTTTTTTTTTTTTTTTTTTTTTTTTTCTTTTTTTTTCTTTTATTTTTATCTTATTTTTCTTTTTTTTTTTTTTTTTTTTTTTTTTGTCTTTTATTTTTCTTTTTTTTCTTTTTTTTCTTTTATTTTTCTTTTTTTTCTTTTTTTTCTTTTTTTTCTTTTATTTTTCTTTTTTTTTTTTTTTTTTTTTTTCTTTTTCTTCTTTTTTTTTCTTTTTTTAAAAGTAAAAAAATGTTTATACAATAGTATTAAAGAAGTTTATATTGTAATAAATTGAGTTGTAGTGGAGGAAATTGTGTAAAATGTTTGTTGAGGAACTCATTTTTTTTTTTTTTTTTTTTTTTTTTTTTTTCTTTTTTTTTTTTTTTTTTTTTTTTTTTTTTTTCTTTTTTTTTTTTTTTTTTTTTTTTTTTTTTTTTTTTTTTTTTTTTTTCTTTTTTTTTTTTTTTTTTTTTTTTTTTTTTTTTTTTTTTTTTTTTTTTTTTCTTTTTCTTCTTTTTTTTTCTTTTTTTAAGAGAATTACTGAAGGGAAAATTACGTTCGTTCGATGAAGGATAATATGAAAATATTTGTAATGCAAGTTCTTTTGTTTATAGTGAGCGATTAAAATAAGTCACTTCTTATAACCGGCCCGAACCTTCTGAAGTGAAGAATCACATGAACAGCCTGTTGTAGTCGTTTAGTCTTACATGAAGCTACTAAAGAAATTGTTTTTGTCGTCTTTGTTGTCTCAAATTGGCTGACAAGCACAAATTTGGGGCTGATTAAAACTAGTGTCTTGGCTGGTCCTAAATTGCTTGTTGAAATCTGTTATATCTAAATTTTGTGGGTGAACACAGCTAATGTATTTTTTGATTTGAAGAAAACGTCTGGTTTTGAGACCGATAAATTTTGGGGTAATACCAACTAGAAGTGTTAGAAAAGTAGTTTTGTTTTCTGTCCCATGTTATCCTTACCGGCATGCCACACGGGTAGATAGAAGAGAAAGTGTGCTTGCATGGTCTGGTATTAATAGCTGAGAAGGTAGTTACGGCCATTAAGAAGCTGACGAAGCCTAGTAAAAAAATAAAACTTAGGAAAAAGTGAAATAACGGAAATATTTTTAAATGCAAGTTGTTTAATATAGATTATAAAGGGAAAAGTTCAATATGTTTATGAAAAGCAAATCCAAGATCAATTAGATTTAATTTATAGTCCAGTGACGTCACGTTATCTTAACCTATGCAGAAAGAGAAAATAGATGTTGTTTTGTTTCGTTTTCTTTCAAGGTAAAGGATTATTATATGTCTATCCATACGGCAGCGGAGAGATAATTTTCCTCCAACAACCAGAAACATTTGAAGAAGACAGGAGATTATAATGATCGAAACGTTGTGAGTGGAAGAACCCAGACAAGAATGCGCGTCTGAAGATTCCGAATGGAAAAGGAATGTCATACTATAAAAAAAAGAGGTCGATCAAACGACGAAGTTTCGTCTTTTTGTAAATGTCTGCATCAATTTTTTTTTAAAAGTATATATCTTTCTCGATATTTTCTCGTCTGACTACCTCCAGCAAATCACTCAAGATTTATTGGTGTAAATAAATCAATTGTGGCACAAGGCTTAAACAGAGCACTCTCCTCTAAAATGCTTGCCAATCAAATGATATACTTACCTTCATTGTGTACCGTCCTTCGATGATCATCGACCGCTTCATATATGCATTTCGCAGTGAATTTGTGGTAATCGCGGCGTTTAAGTTACGTGACTAGTTCACGTGTATTGCCTTATTTTAAGCACAAGTGTCACTTGAACACCTCCTTCTTATTCTTTTTCTTCAACAAAGTCAGTGAATGTTATAATAGCTGATTTAAATTTTATTTCAGAAAATTCTACAATAGAAATACATTAACAAATTTTATAAAGAATATGAATTTATTTTAATGCATGCAAGATACGTTTAACATGCACCCGTCACCAATGATTCACAGCTCGGTTCATAATAGAGAATTTCTTTAACAAATACTGCCAATAATTTGATTTAGTTTTTTTCGTTTTTCCAACGTGTTAAAATGTTCATAGTATTTAGTATTGTTGAAGTTAGC